>VUYV01000012.1:714917-833886 GCA_008711295.1 Anarhynchus alexandrinus | reverse complement strand
ATCTGTTCCATGGTCTTGCCAGGCACAGAGGTGACACTGACTGGCCTGTAGTTCCCCAGGTCTTCCTTTTTTTCCTTTTTGAAAATAGGGGTTTTGTTTCCCTTTTTCCAGTCGGCAGGAACCTCACCAGACTGCCATGACTTCTCAAATATGATGGATAGTGAATGGTGAGTCCTTGTCAATCTGTACAGTTAGGACAATGCTTTGTGCTGATGTGACTGTTGGCCTGGGAGAATCAGATCTTCCTCTATTAGCACAGAAAAAGTAGATTTGCAATTTTCAAAGTATTCTCAGCTTTTTCAACCAAGTTCCGAGAGTTTACTCTGTTCATATTTAGTGTAATATTTTGCTTCAAGTTAGTGACCGTTGCCCATGTAGAGCAAGCATCAGCATTTGTTGGGAGCTGGATGTGTTTCCTAATACTGTATTTCAGTTATATCTGGAAACTTGCTCACTGATATTTTTAGCCTGTTCTTGTCTTAGCACATTTCTAATTTTTGCTCTTTTTTCTTGCTTGTGTCTGAAGAGTTTTGTTATTTCCTGCTGGCTAATGGCTTCTAGTAGGAATGGCTGCTGCTGTGGTAATAGATTTTGACAGACACATTTCAAAGCTTCAGGAAAGCAAAATATGATCTACTTAGGCTGTCACTAACGTAACAGAAGGAAGATAATTCTGCAGAACAAATGAAAGCCCTTTAGTCTTCTGAAGTTTTGTTTCTGCTCTTTTGGAGAAGTCTTCCTAGAACTGATACTCTGCTATCTTGAAAACAACAGAAAGACTTTACTTATTACGATACATGTCCGTGATTTCTCTGTGAAAGCCAACGCTCCCAAAATCCTACAAGGCTGATCAGACTTGACTGGGGTAAAATGTCTCAGCTCCCCGCCCCTGCTTAGTATAGCACATTTTGCAGGGGAAAAGAGTTTTCTTCTGCCTTTAGCTGTGTTGTAAGAAATTGTGAATTGTCCTTCCCTGTTCATTTTCACAGTGGCTGTCATTCGATAAACTTCAATCGTGCCTCTAGTGAAGCATCTTTTCTCCAAGCTGGAGAGTCCCACTCTGTTCAGTTTCTCACACTCATACATGTTTCCTCCTTAATTTCTTTTTTGCTTGGTCAGTGTTGCTTTTGGCACAAGGGAGCTGTCAGCTGAAGGTCCCGTGAGACGCACAGGTCAGAAGCACTGTCAGCTTCCTCTGTCAGGAGCAGTGCCTAGAGGCAGCAGCGCCACAGTGTTTCCATTCCTTTCGTTTTTGGACTTGGATGCACAGTTGTGCCTCACCTAAGAAGAGACCAGGAGCCTGTGCTGACCTCTTGGCTTCCCAAGGTGTTGGCTCTGTGTTTATGGAGGCCAGGAACTGTAGAGGTTCGGCTACAACTGGCAGCAGTTTCCTTGATGACTGTGGTATTATTCAGGGTATATACATCAATATGCTGTGTTTTATTGTAAGAATATAGACTACAGCGTAGAGAGGCAATGCCCATGCCTATGGCAGCTGTTTTAAACTAAAGTAGCTATCCCATAGTTCATTTTAATCTTGCAAATATAATCTGAGCTATAAAATGTTTCTAATTTTAAGGCAGACGTTAGCATCCTTACCCAAGTAGCAGACCATGGATGTACATGAGAACTAAGATCAAAAGGGTTGTAGTCTCCTCCCCTTGCCTCTTTGAAAGCATTGCCTGGAGTGGTAGGTGTGCTCTGCATCAGGTGGTGTGGTGGTGGCTGGCTGGCCCTTGAAGTCCACTGTGACCCTCACACCTTAGTCCACTCTGTATATAGAATGGAATCAGAATGGTTTGGGTTGGAAGGGACTTTAAAGATGTTCTAGTTCCAAATGCCCTGCCCTTGTTTGTCTTTAAACTAATGTTTAAAAGGACTTGCAATATAAAGGCTGTTACTTTAGTACTGTTTTTTAAATACATTTTTCAGATAATGATTTTTCTAGTTTAAAAAGAAGTCAATGAAAACACTACTTGGAACACGCATGGTGTGGTATGGTAAACACCAGCAGAACCCACTGGTTAATATTTGAAAAGCACAGCATACAATTTGTCAGTAAGCATCATTTCCAAATGCAATCAACTACTAAAAAAGTAAACAGTTAGCAATCAGAACTAAATCAAATAGAAAAAAAATTCAGAGTGAAAAATCTGAAGTTGTTCTAGTTAAGAAATAAAAGTAAGCAGACACTCATATTTAAGCGTTAAATTAAACTTCATGTTGCTGAAGCACATAGTGTGATGTGCTCAATAAATTAATAGCTAAGTGAGATGGTATGGAAGAGGAAGAGATCTTGGATTCCTTAGTAAATATATGTTTATTCTTGTTTGTATTAGTGAAAGCAGCCTGATTTTTCATTAAACGTATCAGCTTGCAAATGTGGCTAATTTTGACTGAGGGCTGCCTTTAAAACGGTGGATGTGAAAAGGCACAGCTTTGTGTGTGGATATATGTGTACATAACATAGCTGATGAAGATTTCCATTTTATTTTGGAGAAACAGTTGTTCAAAGAAAGGTTAATAAAAAAGGACATTTACTCCTTTCCCCAAATAATGAAACAGAAAGATGCAAAAACATCAAAACTTA
Organism: Anarhynchus alexandrinus; assembly: GCA_008711295.1. Classification (NCBI taxonomy): domain Eukaryota; kingdom Metazoa; phylum Chordata; class Aves; order Charadriiformes; family Charadriidae; genus Anarhynchus; species Anarhynchus alexandrinus. The sequence goes on along the minus strand of VUYV01000012.1, from coordinate 831,296 downwards.
AAACATGTAGCAGAATCAAAGTGGAGCTTTCTGTTAAAAATAGGTGAATATCCCTTAAATTCAGATTGTTTTTTAAATAGTTCTGTACAGTATGGACTGGATGTCTATTAGGGATTTGTGTGCAAGTGTGTAAGAAGTGCCGTGCCCGGCTGCACTCCTTGCCAGCACGGGGGAGGAACGCATGTGATGGGTGACATCTGCCTACGTGCCCCAAGTGTGTTATCTGTTACCAGCACTATCAGGCAAGACTGTGCCTTTCCCAACCTCTCTGGTACAGTTCAGCTCTGCTCACAGTGTATTCATGGCAGAGTTTACTTTTCAGCGGGGTCTGCTGTCTGTCTCCCAGGATTACATGCCATTATGTGACCGTATTGGAAGCCTGTGGTGTCAAAACCTCTGCAATTTTGCTTGTTGTTGTAGGGTGGTTATTTCCTCGTTACTTTCAGCTCCCTTCCTTGGGAGTAGCTCTGTATTAGTTAACTTTCCTAAGCCTATGCTTATTGACCCTAGCATATTTATTTAATTGCCTGCCATGTTCACGTGGGAAATGCAGTTGTCAGGAGTTTTCTGTGAAAATATGTTGTACATTTCTGTTTCACTCAGGAGTATTCTTTCAACATTTACATAAAAATCTAGTTAAACGGCTGGATGTAAATATACACTGGAGCATGCACATAACTCCTTTGAATGTGAGTAATTTTATTGATTAGTCTGTTAAGCGCATTCAGTGTTGCCTCCCATCCCTCCCAGACAGGGAGGGCAGACCCAGAAACAATTCAGGTTCCTCACTGGCTACGATACTTGTGGCAATGACTTGACTTCCTCACGAGAGCCCAGGGAAGGAGAGCCCTGCAATCTCTGCTGCTGACTGCAGTTACAACCACCAGCTTCAATGGTCTGCTGTAGCCTTTGGGATACAGCGCTCTCCTGGAGAAGAGGCTCTGGTTTCTCGGGTTGCTGGGAGAACACCACCCTGTATCAACCTCCGCTTCCAGCACTGGTTTGTTATCATATACCAGGAGGTCAAGATCTGTCTGATTTTATTTTATTTTTATTCTTTCCCCCACACGTGGTGACTAGGTACCAGACGTATTTTCTCTTTCCATAATAATGACATTCTGGGAAGGAAGATACCAAATGCATCAAGCAGGTGACAAAAAGAAGAAAGGATTCCTTTGTGCACTGAATAGTTCAGCACTGAAATTCTTTGACAGAGAGCACCGTGGAAGCTAACAGTTCACATATGTTCAAGAGATGTCTGGACGCATGAAGGGAAGCAAAATCAAATGGGGGTTATCGAATCCAATGATACCACCTCTTACCCCCAAGCTGGAAGTTTGGGAGAGTGTTGTAGAGAAATATCACTGGATATTACTCCATTCCTTATGGGCTTCCCGACATTTGCTATTAGCTGCAGTACCGGATTGGATGCTAGGCGCCTTTGCACCTTTGGTCTGATTTAATGTGGCTTTCCTGTGCTCTTGAGCGCTTTCTTCAAAGGATGCTCATAATAGGAATACCAGCTGAGGTCTCTAGCTGTGTAGCACAGAAAGTGGGAATGGTTCTGACACCGTGCAGCTGCAGCTTTCTAGCTTTATGGACAATGGGAAGGGTTAAAAACAGTAGTGAATTTCTCTCTTTTGTTTGGCTTTCTTAAGTCTCCCCTTGCTCTCTGCCTATCACCATATATTACTGAGTCCTGAACTTAGGCAATTTTTTTTTCCAAGAGATCCTCTGGACAGGATGCACACAACTGTATGGTGATCTCCTAGAAGGTGAAGAATTATAAAGATCTGTGTTCAAATTGGAAATCTACACTACAGCTCCCAGAAAAATATATGGGCAGATTAAAAAATTTTATCCCATTGCTGAGTGAGGTTACATTTTTTTCTGCTAATTCTACTTTATGTGATTATCTCTTGTTTGTGGATGGCTAATAGCTTCTTGAGTTCTGCTGTAGACAAGTTGTGCTGTCCCTCAAGCAGGGAGCGGTTCCTAATGCACGCCTGGCCTACTGGGCTGCTCAGTCCGCGGCTATGCCGCAGGTGATACAGACTCATACAACCCTGGTTTTCCAGGGTGAACAAGTGAGAAGATGACAGTTTCTTGTCTTCTCTTTGCATTTTTGTTGAGCTGGCTGTCCTGAGCTAGTAACTCCTGCCAACAAGGGGGCTTACTGACTTGCCTGCAACACTCGCTACATGCAGATACTCTTTCTGGAGCTGAGCAGTAACTCTGCGTGATACAGCTCTCCACGGCAAGGTGTGAGCTTGCTCTTGTTGTCTAGCCTCTGCAATTTCAGGACCATTAAGCCATGAACATGATTCAGTAGCAGAGATACCACTTGCACCCACAGCACCTCAAGCAGCCCACACCAGGTTCAGTTTAGCTATCCAGCAGTTTGATTTATAGCTCCCTTTTTACCCAGTACACATCCCAGTATATCGCATCATGCATTTACTACTTTTTTTAACCAAGGTTCTCATATGGTACATGCATGTCTGTGCACAGTACAAAAAGGTGCCAAATTTGCTCCTTTTATTCCTTCATGTTTTGTATACACCTAAAGTACACAAGTCTGTAGCTGTTTCAAATTATTATGGTACGCCAATAATATGTACCCTGATTCCAGATATAGTTATTTTCAGTTAAAACCACAAATATGACAATTTAATTGAAAGCGTCCTACTATTTGTTAGCTTTGTTCGTTCTACCTGCTAACAACCCTGTCAGTACTACTGGAATCATCATTATTAGTGTTTAACTCGTCTACAGGTTTGTGCAATTAGCATAGTCCCTTTTCAGTGTAAAGCAATTTTTCCTGTTGGCAGATGTACTATATGTTATTCTAATGCACGTAATATCAAGGTGTCTGAGACCTTGCTAAGATGTCATAATAACACAGCCAAAAATCCCACTGCTTGATATCCATATTCTCATCTGGCAACATCCCAGAGTCATTTTAAGTAGTTTCTTTTGATGAAAATGGTCAAGAGGATCATAAGACCTTCAACGGTCCTTGCAGTAATGTAGAAGTGGTGACAAATCCTTTCTCTGCTATGGAGAGCTGCTCTGGGTTCTCCTGTGGTGTTGGGTTTGCATTGTGTTTCAAAGGAGACTTGAACGTGGTTTGTCACAGTAGTTTGGATTGGATAGTAGCACTACAAACTTCAGAATGTCATTCTAGACTGCTGGTGGAACAAAATGAGACTGTTAAGGTGTTAAATGAAAAATTTTCCTCTTTTTTTTTGTTTTGTAAATCTCTGTGTGGGTACTGAAACACTAGAAACTTCAAATTTTATGCGTAGTGGTATCACTGGAAGTTCGCTACAATTTCTGTATTGATTCTATGAAATTTTTAAGTTTCTAATCTTTGTCAATTTTGAGAATCCTTTAGAGTGAGACAGAAAGTAGGAAAATTTTATTTAACTCCATTCACTTCAATTTCTTCTAGATCAGGCCCAAATAGAGCCTCACATTTATCCCCTTTTGCTGCCACTGGAGTGCGATACTCACAGAAGGGCTGAATTTGGTCCCTGTTTACTTCCCCTGTTCAAATTTAGCCTTAATGATATTTTTTTTTCATTACATTGGTTACTGCAGTGTAAAAAGCAATGAGACAAGGAATACATTGCAGCCAGTTGCAGGGTGCTTTATGGTGCTGCTACTGAAAGAGATTATAGGGTACAAATAATGCTTGGAAATTCTTATGTAACCTTGTATTATTTATGCCTTTGCCAAAGTATTTATCTACTGTGAATTGTGAGATGTGACCCTTTGATATCTGCTTCTAATCTTGCCTCCTCCCATTTCAGATATGACTTAAGGATGCAGCATCTAATAGTTTTTTAAAAAAGTTAAAGGAGAAAGTTAATGCTTCATAGCCTTTGAAATGTTTTTTTAAGCTATTCTTGGATAGTACAAGGATCTGATTTCTATTTCTGGGTGCTCTTGAATTATTGGTTGCTAATATCACACACAAATTGAAATGAAGGGGAAGGAAAGTAAAAATGTTATAAAAATGAAATTATGTGATTTTAATGTCTGATATTATGCCACTTGCCAGGAATAGAATAAAATGCTTTCTGCCATTTGGTAATTGAGACTCGCTGTGTTCCATTAGTGCAAGGGATGCTCTGCTCATGATGGCCCACGAGATATTACCTTCCGCAGCCTCGAACGATTTTCTGTGGGGAGCTGTGGAAACTTGAATTCACTGAGTTTTGCACTAGTGTAATTTTTATTCTTTGAGTTCTTCAAAGACATAAAAAGAATACAGTAAAGATTACAAAACCACTTCGGATTCCTCTGTCTCAGAATTACTACAAGTTAGCAGTGATAAGAATTAATGTATTAATGTTATTGAAAGAAAATATTGGTGGGTTTTATTTTCTTTCTCCGATACAATCTAAAACTGATTATTACTTTACCTTAGGGCTCTGGCTTGTGCATACATGAAATGTTTCCTAATTTTGGACTTGGATTAAACCAAAGCTGAGAAACATGTTCCTATCCAAGAATACTAGGAGTTGGAATCAGCCAGGACCTGGTAATGTGATGAACTGTGCCACCTTACAGTTGTTTTAGGCAGAGACTAGTCTGCAAAGTGAAGTATTCATTTGGAAAGTCTAGGCCACATCAAATCAGGTATCATAGCCTCAGCCGTGACTCACCAATTTCGAGGCCACATACAGAAGATACAAATAACTGGTCTGATCACCTGCATAATTCAAAGCACAAAATGTCACTCAGTAATTGCTGCTGTAGAGGAAATTCATCTTTCTAGGATGTAAGTAAAAGCTGTCAAGTCTGATAAATTGTAGCTGAACTCAGGTATGTCTTTGAGAGAAACCTACAATCTGAAATTAAAGACTCTAATCAATGAGAAATTCCTTAGTTCCTTCGGTTCCCGCTGTGTTACTCATGGCTGTGACTATCTCATACTCTGCTGTTGGACTGAACGGAGGTGTGATTGAGTGGATTAAATGTATGCTAATGCTAGCCTTTCTCCATTTCTGCCTTTCTCCATTTCTGCCTTTCTCCGTGTGCACTTTTTTTTTAAACTGTAATTCTCAACTTGATGAAAAATGTGCAAAGTGAAATGAAATTACCGAAGACTAGTGGGGAATAAAATTACCAGTGAAGAGACAATGAAAGGAGAGAATTTCAACTGCGGAAAGCACCTCATCCTGTAATATAGTGAATATTGCAGCTTCTTTGCCAACGGGCAGAAGTGATGCGTATCAACTGAGATAATTAGGGTAGTAGTGTTGAAATCACTGAAGTTATTTAAGTTTGATTGAGAACAGAATTTGGCCACTTATGATCCATTTTTAGCGTATTACTCATATAAAACCAGAAAGATTGGTTTAGTTTTCAGAACAGATGTCCTTAATGTTTATTTGAGCAGTCCCGTCCAAATGTTCTGGAACTTCTGCTTGTCGTGCAGGGTATTTCTTGAAGCTCTATTTGCAAAACTCTTGGGTAGGGAGAAAGACGTGAGTTCTTGCAAAGTGGGAATTCAAGACTGCACAAACAACCTATATTTTGAACTGGGAATTGTGGAAAAGATAGAATCATAGAATAGTTTGGGTTGGAAGGGACCTTTAAAGGTCATCTCATCCAACCTCCCTGCAGTGAGCAGGGACATCTTCAACTAGATCAGGTTGCTCAGAGCCCTGTCCAGCCTGACCTTGAATGTTTCCAGGGATGGGGCATCTGCCACCTCTCTGGGCAACCTGTTCCAGTGTTTCACCACCCTCACTGTATGATAGGAAGGTATGTAGCTTATATCTTTATTAATTCAGGAAGGCTTAGCAAGGCTGGATTTTGAAAGGCACATCTCTTGACTTCTGGGTCTAGCAGGATTCTTCCTTGTCTGCTGTGCTCAGTAATTTGTGCTTTCTCCCTAATTCTTACCTGCTTGTTTGGTAACTCTTTGGAACAAGTGGTTACAATTTCTGGATACTGAACTCAAGAATGCTTTACAATAGGAAATACTTTGGGGGTGGGGTGTTTTTCCTAATGTCACCCATCTCTCTCACACCTCTCTCTCTGTCTCTATATATATATGTGAAAATCTGATTGCAAATGAGTATCATGCTGTAATTCCAGCCTGCGATACGGTGGCACCATTTTTGGTACAGCCAACTACTCTGTCAGAATTAATAAACTGCACAAGTAGTTTTATAGAGATATTTTCTGAATTTGACATCCTGCTGGTTTCCACGGGTCCTTCCAGTTGTGGTGCAGCCCTATGTCTAGGATGTTGAGATGTAAATTCAAATATGTTGCTCCTTTATCCACATAACTTCACATTATGTTTCAACTGGCTGCGTACACAAGAAAAAAAGCACAATATAATCTACTTCATCTTTATTCTTGTAGTAAACAGCATTTTATAAAAAGTATTACTTTTAATTTTCTTTAGATCAGAACAAATTTTTACAATTATGTACGTTATGTATACGGCTGTTGTACTAACTGTTGTATTCTGAGCTGTGTTCTTAACCAGTGAAAACTGAACAATTTACTTTTATTTCTAATTTAACATTATACTGCTCTAGTACCTTAGGGTGTAGGCTTAAGGTACTTAGGTTGTCCCTAATGCTATTTATTTATTTATTTATTTATATTCAAACACGATGACAAGCACAAAGTCAACGCTTGTGAAATCAGGTTTGAGAGCAACGTTATTTTGGAGAAGATGGGTTATCCTGATCCCTGAATGCAAGGGGGATCTTTAACATCCATGTGCTCAGCAACCAGGGATAGGCAGAAGGGACTTAGTTTTATCCTCTTATCAAGGCTATAAATAACTTTATAATTAAAATATATAGCCTTTGTGAGTTGAAGTTCTGAAGTAATTTCAATGTCAAATAGTATCAATACCTTCTCGTTAAACATACGCTCTGCTAATTATGTGTGATTTGGGCTGCGTCTGGAGTCCCCTGTAAGTGATGACAGTGAATTTTGGCCTTGACTTGATGGAGATTGTGAATTAATAGAGGAATTAACACTGCTGTGCCCCAACGCCCATTTCTGTTGTTGGTGTAATTCAGGATGTGATCAACTGCCCGCAGAAGCAGTTTGCAGAGGTGGGGTGTGGTGCGGGGAATACTGTGTCCTCACTGTTCACTCAGCATCTCTGAGTGATTTTTTCCAGAGGGAACAACAAGAGTGAAGGAAAGAGCAAAGGTGCGTGGGCACTGGGAGACAGGGGGGCTCACGGGCTGAGCCGAGAGTATGGACAAGCCTGAGCCTAATCCAGATTTTATCTCCTGGAGCTGCTGAAGTTCCCTTTATGGGTACTCCTTAAGAATATGCGTGTACTTGTCTAAGGTGTAAATATGTTTTCTGAGCTACAGTGACTACATTGTTCCCACATCCAGTCTTACCTTGCGATAACTCCTGAAGTCTCACATAAATCATTCTGGGTGAGTAAGAGAAATAATAGCAGTAAGATGTGGAGCGGCATTGGAGGTGCTTAAATCTAAGGGCACCCAATTTAGGGAAGAGTCACTCTGGCTCAGGAAACTTTTGTACTTTCTTGGAGCAGCCTGGACTTCAGTTCTGGGTGTGCTGCCTCTGCGGAGAGCCTGGGCAGCGGGTCCCTGCCTCTGCCACCGCGCGGACCCTCTCCAAGCAGCCCCACAGGCTGGCTGAGACCACCACCATTGCACCCTGCTTCAGCCTGATCCCATCATGGTTTCTTTGACTTTTAACACTACCGTCAGGGAGCCGGGGACCAAAGAAAAAAAATTTTTTGGAAGTGTTAAGGAGTTAAGGTGCAAAGTTGGGTGGGTGTGCTGGTCCAAACCAGAGCTATGCGTGGCTGCGGCAGCACGGTTTGCCGGTGCGCAAGGCAGCCCGTTTAAAGATGGTATCTCTATGCTGCACTCTGTCCTGCAGCATCAACACACCCACTGTCTCCTGCTGTCTGATTCCTCCTGTGCTCAGGGAAATAGGACTTTTATAAATACAAATGCAATTGTGTCAGCAGAATTAGTGGATCTCTCATCAATTGCTTCCCTTTCTGAAGGCAGCCCCCAAACCGCTGACTGTATTAGCCTATGTCAGAAAAAGTAGCAATGCCATATAATCACATATATACACACAGATCAGCAAGTTGCTTTGCCTTGGTTCGTGCTTCTGCTTTATGCTTTTTCTTTTAAGCCTTTACTTGCTGCTTCAAGATAAGCACTTCAAGATAACACACTCTGTTGTGTGACCTCAAGTCAGTTTCTAAGAGGTGACAAAAAAAAATACGGAAAACTGAGAGAAAACTGAAGGGCAGTATGTCTGTGACAACCGAAGTAGAAAACCTGTAAGAAGACGGTACTAAAATTTCTATTAGCCAGCAGGAACTTTGCTGATTCACGCCTGCCGCAGATGTGGCCTGAGGGAGAGGCAGAGCGAGGGAGAGGGATGGAGCGTTGTGGCTGCGTGGAGGGCCCGCGGAGTGCGGCCTCCTCAGCATCACCCGCTTCTGCGGAGAGCTGGCTCTTGGCATGTTTGGTAACCAGGCCTTTTCGGGTGAATCGAACCGAGGCATCCTGAAATCAGAATACGTACAAGAGCTGACCGCTGTGGAAAACGTTGCCAAGATCTATAAATACCTTAGAAGTAGTAATAGATATGTGGGAGGGGAGTGTCGCTCTGCTTGCATCTATAGGAAGACAAACAACTACCTGAATTTTAAGTCCAGGGAAATTCCAGGCTCTGGCAGATGTCTGCTGGCATACCTACATGTGGCACATTGAAACACTGCTGCCCCCAGCCCTCTGCGCGTCCCTGCTGTCAGAGACCTGCCCCAGGGTGCAGACAAGGGATTATAGGCAAGTGCATTACCTGCATTAGTTTTCCATCCTCAGCTTTAATGCAAACCCACCTTTGCCAGCTGATGATGGTAAGGCCAGAGTGGGAGCTGTGCAATTCAGCTGTGGCCGGGGCAGAATAAACACCCAGGGCAGCAATGACCTCAGCAGCTGCAGCTAGAGCCAACCCTGCTGGCGGTCAGGCTAAATACTCTAAATAATTAACAACAGGTAGGGTCTCCAAGGAACATCTGCAGAACCTATCTGTTTTGTGTGCTTACGTGCTTCCTCTCCTTATGAAGCATCTGAACGCTGACAGCCTCTTAAAGCAGCTCTTTGTGTGACTGCCCGTGCGGTAGGTCTGCGCTGTGAGCTGTGTCTTCAAATGGTGATGCGGTCTCGGACAAATAGCGAAGTTACGGTGGGGTAACAAACTGCTGCTTTTTATTTAAGGTGCTGTAATTATCGATCTGATAGACTCATAGAGCAATTCGGATTGGAAGGGACCTCAGGAGTTCATTTGCATGTTCCTAGTCTTCCCCAATAAAATGTATTAGCTTAAACCTTTTGGCTGAGGTTTTAAGTGAAGCTGCATTACTTCATAACTCTAAGACAAATGTGGGGAATTGAAATATAAAAATAAAATCAAGGGAGTGGGAAGCAGGTTGAAGAGAAGGTATTTAGAGACAGCCATTGATTAGTCTAGTCCATGCTACAGTGTACTTGAAGGACGTGGCTACAACAGCCATGGGTAGGATGGTCGATTTGAAGAAAGAAAAATCAGATTTCTAAAGCCAAGTGTGGCAGCAAGGGCTGAAACTTAAAGAATAAAGTGCTTCTAACACTGGAAGCATTCAAAGGACAGTTTACTCAACAGTAGTGCAGATCCTATTGGCAGCAATCAAAAAAAATGAATGAGACCATCTTCACAGAGTTTAGAAAAGGAAACTAAAAACTTTGAAGGTGAGATCACAGAAGAGACTACCTAGAGAGTTGTTTATGGACATATGGAAGGAAGAAAAGGCAGACAAAAAAAAGACAGATAAAGAGCATGAGGGAGCAGAGTGCATTAATCAGGCAACAAAATGAATGATGAACAACTGTGTGATGTGGTTTAGTGTGCCCTCAGCTTTGGCACAGAGCCATCCGTCCTGGCAGCGAGGTCCTGGGTATGAGAGACCATTTTGAGGCACCTGCTGCAGCACCAGGTGGATAGTTTAGCTGAAATTTGATGGATCAAACCAGATAACTAGATGGGGTTTTCTAACTTGCCTATCTCTGTAGTCACTGATTTTTTTTCTATTTAATTAATTTTCTCCCTTCTGTAGCTCTGTTTAAGACCCTGAAAGAAAAGCCTCATAACCTCTGTAGACAAAGACTGTTTTGCCTTGTGGGTCACATAGCCTGGACCACCTGTGGTCCATAGATGGAAATTTGCATGACTTCTCCTGTGCTTGCTAATTTAGATCTTGGCACCATTTCTCATAAGCAGAGTTATAATTTATAGTTCACGTATGACTTATAAGTTCATACTGTTTGTTTCAGATGATCCAGTCTGATATTTCTGCTAACATCAAGTGAAGCATGATGGAGAAATGCCTTATCACGTTTACATCTAGAAACATCACAATTTGTTATTCAATGTGTCATATTTGTCCACTTCTGCTGACAGCTTTAATGAACTGTAGGTCTTCTAAGTTTTATTTTCCCTGTGGTCACTCATGAAATCATTATTGAATGGTCAATGAAATCAGGCAATCAAGCACTTCAACAAAAAGCCTAAAACAATTTAATTTGCTGTAACAAGAAAAGAAGGATGTTATTTATTAAATAGGAGGTCTAATAATGAAAATATGGTGAGTCACAATGTAACTGGTGGAGTTTTTTTGTGCTATTAATACACATGTTGTCCCTTTACTTTTTGATGATGTAATTCCCCCTCACTTCTTGAACCCCAAATCTACCCCTATGGGAAGCTCCTTGCTAAGTTATGTATTTGCAAAAGTAGGACAATTTCAATTCTTCCTCCCAGAAAGGTGCCTTCTCCTCAGGCTTCTGAGTCACCGTGGCTGTGACTCAGATGGCTTGCTTTCATGAAGATGAGTCACTCCAAATTTTCTGGCATTAAGACTGTCCTACCGTCTACCAGTGTGTTATCTGCCGTACACTGAGAAATGTTCCGAGCCACACAGTTATAAGTAGACATTAGAGAGGAGTAACAAAAGAGAGGGAAAATGTTTAAGCAAGTGATGGTTAGTTTGATTTATCCTTTTGGGGGAGAGGGGAAGGTGGAAGAAGGTGATGGCGATAAAGAGAGATTATTCTGGTGGCATTAACACATGTTATTCCTTTGACTGCCAAGTTCCCTGGGCAGCAGTTTGGGAGAAAGTGCTAAAGACAGACTCTTTGCCAGTTAACTGCGAGAAAGAGAGAGAAGTCTTTAAGAGGCTGAAATAGCTGATGTCTGAAAATAAGAAGCCTTTCCTCCTTCCAGTAGCTGTAGGAAGCGTGTCAGCAGCTGTAGCAAAACCCAAAGAAGCTGCATAGTGATATGTAAACTGCAAGAGTGAATATTCACCTTTTTTTGTGAGCTGTTATTTCTTTTCTTCAAAGGACCCAGAGAAGAGTGGTAACAGCAGAAATGGTTTTGCTTTGATCATTTGGCCGTAGACATGCACTCTGAGAAGGCTCCCCAGAGGCTGGGCAGATTGTCTCTCTGAATCTTCCCCCATTTGGCTTTTTCTCTGCTTTGTCCTTTTCTTCAACGTAGGGGAATGGCACCTAGACATAAAACCAGCTGGGGAGGAATAGTGTGTGTATGTCTTTTTGGATTTGTCCAAGAGGAAACGTGCTGAAGGGCTTCAGCACCCTGCCAGGCAAACTCATGTAAAGCTGGGGAATTTGGGGCGGCTGGAAGCTGAGAGCTCAGAAGATGCAGCAGAAAGGGCACTGGGTTAGAAGGCAGATTTAGATTTGGTTCCCTGCTCTGCTGCTGACCCATTGTATGACTTCTGGCAAGTCACCGAAGGCAGCAGAGAGGTTTCTTTACATGCTGCTGAGCGCCCCCCCCTTCATTATGGGCAGCCTTTTTTATTTTTTCCCATGGAACTCACCATGCCTCGCTCTTTTAATTTAAAACACAGCTGGAGGAAGAGCTGCTGCTGGTACCCTCGTTCTGCAATGGCTCAGTAATTAAAGCTCTCACCCAGGATGAAGGAGACCTGATTCCAATATTCATCTTTCTGAGTGAATACAAACCCACTCAGATCAGAGGAGTAACATGCCACCAGGATAATGCTGTTCTTAGCTGGGACACTCACCTCTCTTCTTGTTGGCTTGATGCCACTGTGTAACCAAGGATTTGAGATGAATCAGATGGGAGAAAAGGGTTTGGGGAAAGCACTGTTCTGTAGCCAGCTGGTCAGGGACCTCACGAGATACCGAGGAGGCTTGCCTTCTTCCTGCTGCATACGTAATTTCTTTGTCTTGTACAATGAATCTTTAATTCTGTTTAATAATGCTTCGGCAACATGGCTGAGGAGCACTCCCCACCGCCTCCTGCCCTTCATCTTCTTTCACATGCACAGAGTCCAGAGTCTGGTCGTTAATGCTCTTTTTTGGGATTTACAAGGTGTGGGTTTGAACCTTGTTCAGGCAAGAGGGACCTAAACCTATGTCTTTCCAGGTCCCGTGCAACTGCTCTAACCCAAAAACTGTTACAGAAATGGGGGAGAGGGGCAGATGCTCAAGTAGGCAACTGCAGCAAGTGCCTTCTGCAGGGAGCCTGCTTCTGTCGGTACTTGTGTGCCTGCCGGGCTGCGCATCAGGTACGGGGGGAGTAGGGTCAGGAGTACTTAGCTTCTCCACATTCCTCAGATGTCAGCATCTGTTCAAAGAGCGTAAAAGCCTGGTTAGCTCTTGTTAAGGGACACTGTCAACGGGCTTAGGGCCTTCAGTATTGTATGACCCAAGTTCTGCACTTTTTTTGCAGGTAATGGGTGGGTGGGTCATCAAGGCTAGGAATGGAAGAAGTGTTAGGGCTGAAGTCCACCTGCCATTTTTGGATGCATTTCTGAGTGGAGTGAGGTAACGGACACTCAGAGCTGAAGGCTGAGGTTACCTTCTCTGAAAGTTTTGTCTCCGAGACTGAAAAGTTTTCAGACTTAACCAAGATGCTTGAACCTCCTTGCGGCATTATCTTTACTTTAGAGCCACCTTCTCAGAGGAAAGCAACAGTGGAATAGGCAAAGATCTTTGCTTGGGGATGTTTTTGCAAAAATAGAGAAACATTTAAAGTAATTTTAAAAAAATTACATAACTTTGATTATGTTACAGAGTTTGCGGAGTTCTTTATCCTATATTCTTATTTTGGCACATTCATGTTTTGGAAGGGGCTTCACAACTTTATGGAAGATAATTTGAAAGAATTCAAATTATTCTGAATTAAAGTTTAAGATATTTGTTGCAACATGCATTTCTATAGTTATTAGACTTGTTTAACATCCAACATCTCCAAACACATGTGCTGAATTTGAGTCAAACCATTTTTAAGGCCTCAAACCAGTTGGTGGTGTCCCTTTAAATTTGCTATTGTGTTGCTTTCATCAAGCTAACTAGCACAATAGTCAGTGCCATGAAGAAGCTTAAAACATGCATATTTTATGAGTATTTCAGAGAACTGCCACACAAAAGGAGAAGTAGGCTATGTCTACAGTATTATCACTTCACCTACTGTAACCTTCTCAAGGATTTTTTTAGATAAAAGAAAAGCTGCAGCATATGATCACTGCAGAGCAGGGTCAGAGATTGTAGGAAGGGGGAGGAAGGCAACGACTCACAGTGTCTGAGGACACTTACTTCTTGTCACCTTGGTGCATGCCATCTGATCATCAAACTCTGTTCCGAGCTTTATTCAAAGGTTATTGTCGGAGTTGTTCAGAGCACATTAACCCCCGACACTTGTTTCTGATTTTTCTGGCTAAATTATATGAAATCTTGGCTGAGTGTTTCCTATTTTCTGTTAATCCTGAAATCTCGTGAAATCTGGGAATTACATAGGATTCATAAGACTTACAGGATCCTTTACTCAGTTTTTATCAACCCCTGTGAAAACAGCTTTTCCGTTTAATGAGAACGACCTGTTTGCTAAAATGAAACGCAGTAGTTGCCTGTTTAAAAATAAAACAGCACGGTCCTGCATCCTTTTAGTGTTTTGACTCCTAGAGTATTTACAGGTTAATTCAACTATAAAACACTGTTGGGAATACTAGTTTAGATGTAGCACTATGCAAATAAAACTAAGCGTGCAACACACCTTGTGTTTGCTAGGCCATGCAGAAATACGTGGAGTAGTATTATTGCATAAAAATATATAGGAAGAACTGCAGCAGTTGTTAGCTGTTGGCAAAGGCAGCAGCCAGGGACAGAGGTGACCTCCGTGCAAGACATCGATGATGTGTGCAGGGTGCTTTGGGACCGGGTGGGTGTGCAGCGAAGCCAGCAGAGCTTGCTCCTGCTGCTGGAGACGAGTGGTGGCAGGATCTGTGCCGCCTGCTGTGCAGCTGGGAGGGTGGAGAAGCACCCCGTGAGTCTGTAAGCCCCGGTGCTTGACACGCAGGATGCTTCCAACCTGCAAATAGCTGTAGGCTGCTGAGCACTCTGACTCAAGCATTTATTTCAGATTTCTTGTGAGGCAGACTTTAGAGGACTATTTACACAGAAGTTTTAGAGGTACTCTTAAGGCAGCTCTCGCTGGAATTATTTTCCATTATTTACTCACGGGCTTTGTTTCTGTGCCATCTTTTCTTCTTCCTGCTCCCATCTGGCTAACCATTGAAGTTGGTGATGGTACCACGTGTGGTTGGTTATCAGACTGCTTCAGCTGGCTTCCCTCCCCAGTGGCAAAGATGTGCAAGTCCAATGTCATCTTCTGGGTGCTTGTTTCTTTCTTCTGATCTCTGCTGCTTTGCTTCTCTTGATTTTGGTTTAACTGAAGTCCACTGTGCTCAGGCTTGAGCAGATCTCTGCCTCTTGGAAAACTCTTTTTTGCTTCCTGTCTTGATAGGAAAGCTGTCAGGAGAACGCGGGAGAACTGCCCTGAACCGCACACCTTATTTGCGGCAGCTGTTGAGACAGGACACAAGCTATCCCTGGGTATGATGGGGTTCAACCAAAGGGACCTCAGTAGAAAAACTCACATTCTTAGTAAATACTTCACACTACTGACTTCAGGCACCTTACGTGCAGCCGAGTGCCTGACTTCCTGCGCAGGGCATACCAGCCTGGGCTTTGTGCTGTGGGTGTACATGGTCTTGGATCAGCTCACCGGCAGGGTAAGCTCATGTTGACTTGGAGAAAGGGCAGGGTGAGCTCAAGTCTGCTAGATCAACATACACACATACCCTTTGCAGCCTGGGCAGGGGTAGAAACAGGTTCTTCAGGGACATACGTAGTTATCTGCACGATGAAATCGTCTTGCAAGTCCCCTAATGCTTTGCTTCATTTTCAGTGCACTTCTCAACTACTGCGACAAATGAAGCAAGGTTTACTCAGGCAGCAGGCACTGTCAGTAAGCACCGGGGTTTGTCCCAAGTCCACATCTAGCCTGTGTCCTGAATGAAGAAGGGGTGTCAGCTTTGGATTTTACAATTACAGATAGCATCCTGTGATTCTCTTCTTTGTCTCAGTGTTTGCTGGGCCATCCTAGGTTCCTCTCCTTGCTTCTGGTGTCAGATAAAGCAGTGCTGTAAGGTCACAGAAATGTGCGTTTCAGGACCATGGGGGGGAGGTAGAAGACAAGGTCAGACAAGTCATCCCAGAAAGTCTATTGCTACATTCAAAAATAAATTAAAAGAAGGCCAGGTGGTTTAGCATGGCACCAGGGTAGAGCTGGATGCGATTTGTAAAATGGAACAATCAGTCACATCAGTTCAGAGGCAAGTAGATGTCCAATATTTACGTTACATGGCTCGAGAAAATGGTAGAGAAAGGAGCAAATGCAGGGCATTCAGAAATGCAGTTAATGACATGACCGTGAAATGCAGTCTGCAACAGAGAGATATATGTGGCTTACCAAGGCTGGAGTGTCATGGGGTGGTGGTCAGGAATGGCCTCAACCCCCTGGCATGGTGTCGGTCTTGGTGAGCTGTGTTGAAAAAGTCAGGGAGCTGAGGGAACCACAAGAGGGGAGTGAGGCAGCCGTTTGCTCTCCCCAGCTTTACCGGGAGCAACCTTTCTGACTGATGTCCCCCATAGGAAGGAGCTGTGACTGAGCTCCTGGGAGCCATGGTACAGTGCAGGACAGGGGCTGAAAACACATCCTGAGTTGTTTCTCCTTCCCATCGGTCAGAAGCTGCAGCAGAGCTGGTAGAACTCGGAGCAGACAGTTCACAGTTTATGCTGTAGTCCTTTGAAATACAACTTATTAGGTATGTATCACATTTGAGACAGACTCACGTCTTCTGCAAGTGAAGCATGAGCAAAGATTTAAACTATGGGAAGAAGACTTTCTGTAGTCTATAAGTGGGGGCGTAGAGACTACCAGTCAGTTGTCCTTCCACGGTCCTCTCCTAATACTGTCCAGAAGTCCAGAGAAGTGGATAGACCTGGATCTTTCACTACAGCCTCTCTTTCCCCAAATTGCTGTGGGTCAAGGTCATTTGGCTGTTCTCTGGAGAGAAAGTCAGGTTTCTTTTTCCTGCAGAAAGTAAGTCAGGTTTCCACGCTTCAGGATCAGTTAGTTGCTGAGAAGCAATGTCATTGCCCAGTTTCCCATGCTGAACACTTTCGTATTTGTACCAGTGAAACTTAAAAAAACCTTCCTTTTCTTTTATTATTTGTTACTGTTATTTGAGCTGTAAACTTTGGCCTCTTTTCAACTAAGTCTTTGCTGTCAAATACATATGTTTATATACATAATGCCACTCCTGATAGCCTAGTAATACACTTGGTAGAATTGTGTGTTATGTCTATGAGTGAGATGACTTGGTTTGCACCATCTGTTGGAACGAGCAGAGGAGCTGCCTCTGCAAACCTTCTAAGAGTGATGGTCTTCTTGTCGCTGCCACAAACTGCTCAAATGGCAGGAGGTGAACCCCGGCATCACTGTGATGCAGGGAATAGATAATACAGGATTTCATTTTTCTGTTGAATAATAGGATGGGTAACAGCTTCTAATGGGAATGAATAGCCAATAATGACATAAATGACCCTGGAGCAGATTGAAATTATTCCCATATGGTCTGGGGAAGAATTGTGGTAATATATAAATATGCAATTAATCTTGGGAGGGAAAGAAAAAAGAAAAATAAAAGGAGGAGACCAACGCTACTCGAGTAACCTTAGCCTAGTGGTGTAAAGCAGTGATGAAGTGGGGAAGGAGTAGGTGGCATACAGCAAAGATGCTGTGCAACCAAGTTACCTACTAAAGCAAAAAGAAAATGCAGTTAGACTGCTATGGACTGTATTTCTTCAGAAATCTATGCAGTGTCTTCATGTTGATATTTATTTAAAGCTTGGTTCAAACTTCCTAAGAAGGCAAGAGGAAATTTTCCACTAACTTTGACTGTATTTGACTTAAGTTCTTTATTGCACAACTTTGGTATTTTTGTTTCTTTCTTTTATTTCATCTATACTAGTTAGAACTGAGAAAAATGAAAAATGCACAGGTTGGTTTTAGAAATTGACGTCTTAGTAATGTTTTTTTTTCAGAGACATTCACAAAATATTTTGGTGGCTAATTCTTGGTTTACCTTAGCTTTTCTCTGCAATTTAATGTTCCAAATTCAAGCCATCTCTTTTGGTTTTCTTAGAACATGTTTGTCACATATTTATGTTACAAATGTCTAGCTATTAGACATTTGTATGCGGTTTTCATTGTTCGCACCATGATTTCTGTTGGCAAACTGCTTGGCTGATTATATATGGGAGAAAACCAACATTTTAAACCAGAAAATAAATTTAATAAGCAGTTTGGATAAGGGAGGATTCATTGAAACTTTTAATCATTCCAGAGTATTATGTGAAAAATTCGATGAAAAGATATCAAAATGTGCATTTAACATTTGAAAACCATTCTTATGAATGATAAAGAACGCATATTTGGAATGACAGCTATTTATATTGCTAGATAGTTAAAGAAAGCATGATTTCTTATTTATGAAAGCGATACAATGATCCTAATATAAACACTTCATTAGTTTCTAGATAAATGCTTCTTTGAACTGAACAACTGCAAAGGAAGGAGGAATATAAAATTTAAATCCTTTTAAGGAAAGTCACTTTGAGAGAAATATCAGCATTGCGTGCTTTCAGTCCACAGCCACTGAGAAATGAAATGAAAAATCCTGTAATTCCCAGACAAAAAAAACCCCTGTCCTTAATTTAGCTGAAAGTGTAAATACATATCTGCTAATTAAAAATCTTATTAGAGTGTTATTAGAATTTCCCAATACACCAAAAAGCAAATTTTAAATTCAAACAGAAGGCTAAGCAGAAATGTAAATGTGCACCCATATCTTCACTGGAAAGAGGAGCAGCACACAAATCAAAGACATTTTTATCTGTCAGTAACAATAACGGCAAAACCCAGTAGTGGTTTACTCAACCTTGAACTTCATTTTTTTTTTCTTTTAAATGAAAAAATGACCTTAGTGAATTGACACTTCAATTCATGCATTTTCTTGCTATTTATATGTTTCTGTTCTGACACTGAAACTCCTTCTTAGAGAAGGCATCTACTAATTATTAAAACTCTGGAGTCTTACTAAGAGGGAAAAGAAAATAGATGTTGCCCGTGTCCTAGACTCTGACTCAATTTTCTCCTAGAAATCTTTTCCAACCATTGTTGCCCTGCTTAGGAGACAGCGAAGGGAAAACAGCGAAGTCATATTCCTGATACGTGGGGAAAGAATATAGGTTTTTTCCTACATGCTTGCTTTTAAACATGGCAAATCTGAATGTTTTGAACTGAATCCAATAGGAAAATGACATTAGAAAGTAGCGGGTTGGTTTGGGTTTTTTTCATAAGCAGTTATCCATAGTCCATCCTCGTATTAGTATCTGTAAAGTTGCAACTGCAGCCTTGGTTAAGATTGAGGACACTGATTAACGATGTCTGTCTCAACGAGGTGCGGTGCCCTCCAGCTGTGAGGAAATTTCCAGTGATTCTCCAATTGAAAAGATGCAGGTGGAGGGTGCCCAGCTTGCTATCAAGGCTAGAAACATGGCAGATGATGAATGAAATGCTGCTGTGCTTTCTGGCTGGGTGTAGGTAGGTGGTGGTCACTGGACTGTTTAGGCAACTTTGTATAATCTTTGTACTTTTGCTTTTGGGGCAGATTCTTGTAGGTTGCAGATGAGTAACCTCCATGGTTGGGAAAGGCCCTTGAAGAAACCGTGGTTCTCTTGCTTATGGCAATTATTAATGCCGTTTTTAGGAGGGAAGGGTAGAGTATCTGATGGTGAGGCCACTGGGTAAATTTTGCTCAGGAAGCTGGTTTCTGCTGGTGATAATCAAGTTAATTATTGATCAATAAACAGGATTATATTGTTATCCTTGCTTAGTTGCTGCTTTGAACAGGATAGGAGCCACACTGGGAAGGACAAGTCATGGCAGAAGTGGTGGGCACGAGTTCCTCGGAGTGCTGTCAAATAAAGCAGCTGGTTAGCTGCTTGGGGTCGGTGGTCGGCCGGTGCTTTTGGCTTCCTTGTGGCTGACTGAGAAGCAGATGGTTGAAAATTATTTTATTCTCCCCTTGCTCAGAAAGCATGACATGTTGGGCAGTTCTCTGTCTTCTCAAGACACTGGCAATCAGTAGAAGCTCATCTTCCTTCAACTGGTAGGTGGTTACAGAAGTTATTCACATGCTAATGTCATAACTTTTATCTGTTGTACTCTACCCAAATATTGGTACTGGATGCAAGAGCCATTCTTTTGAATAGCTATGGCAAGATTAACCTAGCTGCAGCTGGAAGCTATGGTGGGGATAAATGACTCTAAGACAAATAATGATTTTTCTGATGATTTCTACTTTTAATAAGTAAAGACTCAAATATATTGGAAACTCCTGTATTTCTACAGTCACCTCTCTATTTAGGTTGTACAGTTGTGATTGTAGAGATGTGCAAGCTCAATGACAATACAAAAGTGCTGAAATTGAGCACGCTCTAATGGTATTCAGTCCTTCCCTGAGAGAGTCAGATTTTGGCAAATTAGTGAGTACGCTCCAGGACCCCAGTGTTGCTAAACAGGGAGTCTGCTTGGAAGTGTTTTGGAGGCCAACCATCCAAGTTAAGTAGGGACAGTGTTGCAGCTCAGTGGGTAATGAGCACCGAATCTAGGGTCTGTGAGTGATGGGAGTGGGGGGAAACTGTGTTACTGCTGGATATATTTCTAGTGTAACTTTAGCCTGGTTTCCCATGGAAAAGATAGATTTGTGATTGTGTTGTGTGACTGTCAGGTCGTCTCATGCAGAAAATTTTGAGCCGGTTGGCCAGTATGACAGTGGGATGGAGGTCACAAATATGTTATGGTCCTGCACATTTTGTGGAGAGAAAGGAGTGGAGGAGAGTGAAAGTTGTCCATGAGGTGAAAAATGCGGGGTGACTTTATCTGTTTCAGTCAGAAGAAGTTGCACAAGTGATGTTTTAAGTGTCCCAGCCACGTGAGATGATTTAAGTAGAGCTCACAGCGAAACATGAGGTACGTCTATTAAGAAACCAGACTTCCTTCTTTGTACTGCCTGTAGAATTTTTTTTTTAGATGGTAACAAAGGCATCCAGAGTAGCAAGAGAGATGTTAAATCCTGTTGTCACCCACCCTTTATATAGTCTAAGGTCTAAAAGCAAAGACTTTATATTCTGTCAACACTATAAAGCACTGCACAGTCTGGGCAGGCATTTTTGAGAAAACTAATTTCTACCACAATTCAAGGGACAAAGCCTTGCACCGACCCACGAGCTTGCTGAATTCTTGCCTGCTAACCACAAAGGGCACCTCTGCAGATTGCTTTGATAGGGCTCTGTTCCTCTGAGGCCTTTTAACTATTTGCTCTTCCGATAGCACACAAATGGGTAGTGAAGTGTTACACAAAGCAGCATTTCACTTGTCAGCTGCACCCCTGCTGTTGATGCTTCCCACTAGGGAGCCGTTGAGTGAAATGGTGCAGTCAGCTGGCTCTATTTTTCTTCTCTCCTATGCAATGACTTCACCTCATTACCTCCCAGGTGAAACTGGAGCTGTCTGCATCAGCAACCTGCTTCTCATTTCAAAGAATGAGTTAGGATTTATGACTGTTGACTGTGGAAGGCAGGGGCGTTGGAGCACTAGCCTATTTTAAATCTATTATACCAACTTTTTGTTGCGGTCACTGCTTCTGGAATTAATTGTTGGGCTTTCTTGGTCAGTTTTGTTTTCCAATACTGCAGTAGAAGGTTGAAAAACAGGAAAGGAGAGCAACACTACGGAAAAAAATACATATTAAAAATCTTCCCTGTGATTCCTGAGAAATGGCACAGTAATCCTAGATGTAACATTCAGATAGTGCTTGCAGCTCTCCATTTATCAATTTAAAAAGTGTATAGCTAAGTATCTAAGTATGCAGAACATAAAAATGCATTAGTAAAAGAAGAGGGACTAATACTGGTTTGTTTGCTTCTCTGTTCTAGCAGCTTTTTAGATAACGCAGACTGAACGCTTTTAATTGTCTTTGTAAGATACGTTTGAAAATTCATCAAACCCTTACCTATTATTCTAAACCAGTTATTTAAAAAGATGTAAATCCTTTCATTTCTATGGAGATGAGCAATGACAAATAATTACAAGTGTAAGCTTGGATCAAGTGTATCTGCAAATAAAAGCCTGTGCTCTCCCAGGGCGTCTGCAGCTTGAGAGTGCCTGAATCCGGGCTGCCCAGTGAGAGGTTCCTTGGCATTCATCTCCTAGTAGGCTAATCCTATGCTGACAACACTTAAGAAGAAGAAATCTTTTTTTCTCGATTCTCCCTCAGCATTCAGCATAACCTATTTAATACAGAGGCAACAACTAAAGCAAAAAAATCACAAGCTCAGCTTGTTCTGTTACTCTAAAACCCAACGTAGAAACTGAGGAAGTTGGATCACGTGGAGCAATTTCACGTGTATTTAAGGCAGCTGCAGGCAAAGAATGAGCAGAGGGAAAAAACATTCCAAAATTCTGTCCCCAGGTGTAGTTTCATACTTCTGCACGTGGTGCTATTTGCAGCGCTGTTTCTCACAGGTCCCACGTGGGAAAAGCGCTTCCCACAGAGCTCTTGGGAGCTCTTAATGTGATGGTGCTCCACCAGGTTGCATGCCCTGTTTCTAATCCTCTTGGAGGTTACCAGCTTTCCATTAGCAACTGCTCTGCAGACACAAAAAGTACTGAAAATGTGGTAATACAGATCACTTGAGACGAAGTGCCTTGGGAAGCTGACAGAAGTGGTACGGGGTTTTAGGGAGCTGGTTCATCCTGACTGAGGATGCCCAGCTGCTCCAGCCAACCTAAAGTTGCTTCTGAGTTGGTGTCCTTTTTTGATTGCATAGATTTCTCTGAAAAAATAGTTAACTCGTATAGACCTGCTTGATGACTTCTTAATTCCTAAGCATTTCATGTGTCCTGTGTTACAGGGAAGAATAGGGTGTTTGGATTTGTCCTTCATATCAAAAGTGATATTAGGTTTGATTTTAGTTGTGTCAAACTGAGATAACAAAGGAATGGAAAAGGAGAGAAAAGCAAGAAGCAGAAAAAGACACTGAAAGAAATTTGAAACAAACAAAAAAAGAACAGCAGAGCAGTTCCTGCAGGCACAGCTCAGGACTATAAAGATGCCTGCCGGAAGGCGAGGGCGGTGGAGGACAGATAGGAGAGGAGCCAGCACTAAGTGGGAAAGCCCAGGAAGAGCATCTCCCAGAGCTCAATAACTGTGACACCGAACTGCCTCGCCCTTGC
Source organism: Anarhynchus alexandrinus (assembly GCA_008711295.1). Taxonomy (NCBI): domain Eukaryota; kingdom Metazoa; phylum Chordata; class Aves; order Charadriiformes; family Charadriidae; genus Anarhynchus; species Anarhynchus alexandrinus. Next base: position 808,514 of record VUYV01000012.1, on the reverse strand, counting down.
CTGCTTCTCTGGGATGTGCGTTCCTTGGGCAGGGATCATGTGTCTCTGCCATCTGGCGCTCTCGTGAGTGCTATAAAATATTTCAGTGCTCTAGTGAAACATGTGAAAACCTAGAGGGCACCTTGAACAGGAGAGAAGTGTGTGAAAAAAAACCGTAAGGGAGGTGCTTCAGTGTGAGGAAATGGGAGCAAATTTTACACTTCGACTCTACCCCACTAGTGTCACTTAATAAATCATTTAAATAAAGCGCTGCCATGAGGCATGGAAGCACTGAGGAGGTGTGAATGGATCAGCAGCCTGGTAGCTAAAGGGTGCATCTGAGAGGCGAGATGCTTTCTCTAAGGCACAGTCAGAGACTTGAACTAAAATGCACAGAGATCAGTTACCTTGCGCTGTTCTGGCACAGTCTGAGAGAAACCACTCCCAGAACAATTTTGAGTGCTAGAGCAGTCTCTGGGGATGCGAGATGGGTCCTTCACACAAGGGAAGGACCTGGACCTGTTATGCCTACTGCACTAGAGTAGGTGTAGGTACTCCTGGTTTTTCAGTGCTCAGTGGGAGACTACCATTTCTGCAACCGTTATTGAATCCATATTTTAGTCATACAGAATTTGGGCTGTCCTTCTCCTCACCATTATTTTTCACTGGAGTGGATTCAGATGGTTAAGTAGTTTAAATATGACCCAAACAATTCTTATTTTGCAAATAATAGATGAAAAGTATTTGCCTAGCCCCGCCTGGGGTATTGCCAGAGCTTTCCTTTGGCCGTATCTCATCACTGTAAGTTAGCAAAATAGGAAAGACTCCCGTTTTTTAACAGAGGCACTAGATCTGCTCTCCTCAGTTGGTAGAATTCAAGTCTTTGTGTTATATCCATCACATGATGTAAGTTTGTTAGGGGGAAAAAGTGGCGTCACAGCTGCGTAGCTGCCGGCAGCGCTTGCGGGCAGAGCTGGTGCGCTTCCCCCGGATGGGGCAGGCGGCAGCTGAGCGAGGCAGGAGGCGTGGGAAGGGTCCTCAGTTTGATCTGCTGGTTAAAGTGACTGCAAAAAATACACGTGGATAGCTGGAGACAGTCCTTCCCTCTCAGAGAAGGATGGCTGTGGTCCGTGTGCGGTCAGCGGGGACCCCTGCATGACTAGCGGCCGGGGTGTGAGGGCAGGTGCCCGAAACCTCCATCAGGCAGGGAGAGGGAGGGGGGAGCGGAGAGGAGAGATCAGGAGCAGCCGTGGCTTTGGCTCCCCACATACAGACTTGGCTTCTCTTTGAAATGGAACATTTTCCTCTTGCTCCTGTTGAAACAAATAGTACTCATGTCTCCCAGGCATGCTTTTTAGCCAGGATTTTGTCTGGTTTAAAGTGGGTAGGACAGGGGACCACAGCCTTTGCCGCTGGGTGGGACTGATGCTTTCAGGCCACTTACTACCTCCTTGTGATCCATATTAAATAGGGCAGAAAGTAACATTGTGCTGTGCTAGGTATTTTTTGGCAGAAAAATTGCGATTCACTAATGGCCTTTCCCCAGTTAAATGCTGTACAACTACATTCTTGTAATTAATATTTAATCAGACACTAATAGCACTTTATGCAGAATTCAGATGTGCTGGTGGGACCTTGCTGCATCTTGGAGCTTCGGGCTGTTGTGCTGCTTAGAGAACGGTTGTGTGTTTGTATTTTAAAATGATATACCGACAGATAGCTCTGCTTACATCTCTGCTGTCAATGTAGAGGAAATATATTGTAACACAGGTAAACATGACTGCAAGTTGTTTCACTCTATGAAATTTAACAGCACAATAAGACCTTTTGAGGCCACAGTTCCTTCAGAAGACTGGACAGTATATTTAGGGAACTATCATGATTATTGGAGTGGAACTGGCGCTTACTCCTTCTTTTTAAAATTTTACCTACAAAATTGAAGGTTCATAAAAATTACGGTAAATTTTTCTCTTTCTTTTCTCTCCTCTTTGACCATTAGATTGCTTAACTGTGCTGTCAGGCGATGTGGCTTGATCTCTTGTGTTCCTGCGAATAAAAGTTTGGACTGCACTGCTAAACAGAAAACCTTAAAGCCAAGCCACGATTAAAAGCCTCAGTGAAATTAAATTGAAAGCTACATGTGTACAATTAAGAATAATAATGTGGAAAATCAATCTTCCTGGTGAAGTGAGTGTTGACATACTAGATATTGCCTTTCAGGTTTGAATGAAAACGCTTATAGTGTTTTTCTTCAGTTGTCATTCAACCCAACGTTAATTACACTGTAGGGTTTCCCCAATGACATGTTTGTTGAGCTGTATGTAAGTGACAGGATGATTATGTCTAAATGATTGGTAAATGTGTTGGCTTTGAGGGCTTAAATATTTGTATAAATGATTCTTCCAAAAGCTGAGGAACGCTTGACATCTCCACAGATAACAGGATAACAGCCTTGTTACGCACCTTATTTTAGGGCTATATTTTGATTGTCTTGCTCATTTTGGTAGTTTCTTACTCCAGCTCAGCAACCATGAAAATCCGAGGGGCTGTTTCAGAGTAAGAAGCAAACCAGTATAGAGATGGTGACAGAATCTCCTGTGCAAAGAAGGAACTTCTGTTGTAGCTTTAAGACATAATGCAGCTACAATGCCTTCTTTTCTGAGAGTAAGTGAGGAGAAAATAGACCTGAAGTTAGTGCCTTCAAGTCGGGAGCACCTCTTACCTCTGTGAAAGAGGTAATTTGTTTCGACAATAAGCGGAATAGGATTTTGCAATGTTATTTTAAAGGATGAAATTTCGTAATAAACATCCTGATTGAAATCTGCGTGATCTTAATAGGAATAATATTGTGACAATTTTCATTTCTAAAGAGCTGCTGACACGTTCTGTTAAGGAGATGTGTGTAATGAATGTGAACGGCAGGATGGTGGCCTAAAAACATTTAGCAACTTTCCTTCATTTTTTTTCTATAAATTAAGCAGCGTGTCTTACACCAGAAAGAAAAGTAGAATAAAGGAATATGTGAAGCAGGGCAGAGAAGAGGGAACTTTAACTGGCACCATTTCAGGCTGCGCAGGTAGAGAAACCTCCCGAGGAAGCAAACGGGGCTGCAGGCAGGAGGGGGAAAAGGGCAAACCCAACCTGTGCGCTGGGGGATCCACTGAGCAGTTCGCATAAGTTAAGACATGAAAAGTATGGTGGGTTTACACGATAAAAGGAGAGGATACTGTCTGTAAAGAGATTTGGGGTGATTATTGAAAGAGTGAAATTCTCATAGCTCAGCTATGGGTTACTGCTGCGTAAAAATCGGCAAATTTACTGAAAGTGAAAAGGTGTCTCTAGGCTGTCAGAAGTTCTGCCAGTGGAACTGCTTTTTTGAGACCGGGGCTTTTTGTAACCTAATAGCTATTTTGGTTGTCTAATAAAGATGTGAATCAGTTAGGCTGTAGTACAGCTTTTTCTGAGCCAGCTTTTTCTGTAATCTCAAGTGATGCTACAAATAGATATTCCAAAGGAACTTCAGTTTTCTTGGAAAAAGCCTGTCTTTGTTAGTCCTACTGGTGAAGTTCAGGCTGTGTCCATAATCTCTCTGGCGTTGATTATGGTGAGTAGGGTGTTCAGCAAAAATAATTCAAGCCCTGTTAACAATCATACAATCATATAACTCTCTTCTTCTCTCAAAGGTGCCACAGTCCACTTCATTGGCTTCAAGAATAGCTCAGGGATTTTTTCCACCTGATAACACTGAAATCAAGCTGTTTCAGTGGTAAAACCTGGCATTTGGTTGGCATCTCAAGGCAAGTTTACTCTACACTTCACAGCAAGGAGAGGGGCTTGCTGAAACTGTGGCTTGAACAACAGGATTTGAGATTAAACAGTTTTAGGAAAGCATTCACTGATAAAGCTGGAATTTGATGAGGACCTGGGCAATCATGTGGCTTAATGACTGTTATATGCTAATGGGCAATAGCAGCAAGTCTGCCCTACCTTCTGGTCCTTCTGGAATCTGCTGGAAGCTGGTGTCACGGGTGGCGCTTGAGGGTACGGTGGTTTTCGTTCTTTAGGTTTTATAACTTCTTAGTAGTCTCAACAAATGAATTTATATTAAAGCAGTTAAGTATAAATTAAAGTATAAAAGCAGAATGAAGCAAAGTGGATTTGATTCTAGCATCATTAGCCAGTCATTTCAATGAGGTGACTGGAAGCACTGGGGACACTGGGATTTTGTTTTATTTAAAATAAGGGCAAATGAGAACAGAATTGGATCCTTCTCATTTTGTCTTTCAAGTGTCTGTTACAATAAACTTCATGTGACAGAGACCGTATACGTCTTTTGTTCTGTGCAGCTCTGAGCACGTTATTGTGATTCTGAAAATAACCACTAATCATTTCCTGAAGAATTGTCCTTTTTGATGAACCACTGTGTATTTTCAGCTGCTTTTGACATTATGCCACTAAAAGCTGGTTTGCCTTTAAAATGTGTTTCTTCAGCTGTAGTTTGAGGTTCAGCAGCACAATTGTCTGTGAGGATAAATGGCTTTGTCTGGAAGATTTAGAGATTACAAGGTTGGGGAAGGAGTATGAGGAGGAAGATACTAGACGGGGTCCTTGGGATAATAAGATATACTAAATTTTCCCCTCTTCCTCTGTATTACAGAATGATCGCAGAGTCACAGAATGATGGGGTTTGGAAGGGACCTCTGGAGATCATCTAGTCCAATGCCCCTGCCACAGCAGGTTGCACAGGATGGCGTCCAGGCAGGTTTTGAATGTCTCCAGAGTTGGAGTCTCCACCACCTCTCTGGGCAGCCTGTTCCAGTGCTCTGCCATCCTCAAAGTAAAGAAGTTCCTCCTCATGTTAAGATGGAACTTCCTATGTTCAAGTTTGTCCCCATTACTTCTTGTCCTATCACTGGGCACCACTGAAAAAAGACTTCCCATCCCCCTGGCATCCTCCCTTTAAGTATTTATAAGCATTGATAAGACCCCCCTAAGTCTTCTCTTCTCCAGACTAAAAAGACCCAAGTCCCTCCCTCAGCCTTTCCTCATAAGAAAGATGTTCCAGTCCACTAATCATCTTTGTAGCCCTTTGCTGGACCCTCTCCAGCAGTTCCCTGTCCTTCTTGAACTGGGGACCCCAGAACTGGACACAGTACTCCAGATGTGGCCTCACCAGGGCAGAGTAGAGGGGGAGGATGACCTCCCTCGATCTGCTGGCCACACTCTTCTTGATGCACCCCAGGATGCCATTGGCATTCTTGGTCACCAGGGCACGTTGCTAGCTCATGGGCATCCTGTTGTCCAGCAGGACTCCCAGGTCCCTTTCCACAGAGCTGCTCTCCAGCAGGTCAGCCCCTAACCTGTACTGATGCATGGGGTTATTCCTCCCCAGATGCAGTACCCTACACTTGCCTTTGTTGAATTTCATAAGGTTTCTCTCTGCCCAACTCTTCAGCCTGTCCAGGTCACACTGAACGGCAGCATAGACTTTCGGTGTGTCAGCCACCCCTCCCACTTTTGTGTCATCAGCAAACTTGCTGATGGCATACTCTGTCCCTTCATCCAGGTCATTGATGAATATATTGAACAGGACTGGACCCAGTACTGACCCCTGGGGAACACCATTCATTACAGACCTCCAACTAGACTCTGCACCACTAACCACAATCCTCTGAGCTCTATCTGCCAGCCACTGTTCAATCCACTGTTCTGTCCATTCATCTAACCCACACTTCCTAAGCTTTGCCTGTGAGGATAATGTGGGAGACAGTGTCAAATGCCTTGCTGAAGTCTAGGTAGACAACATCCACTGCCCTCCCCTCGCCTGTCCATCCAGTCATGCCATTGTAGAAGGCTATCAGTTTAGTCAGACATGACTTTCTCTTGGTGCATCCATGTCAACTGCTTCTGATAATCTTCTTTTCCTCCAGATGCTTGGAGATGACACCAAGAACAAGCTGTTCCGTCATCTTTCCAGGGGTGGAGGTGAGGCTGACTGGCCTGTAGTTTCCTGGGTCTTCCTTCTTGCCCTTTTTGAAGACTGGAGTGATATTGGTGTTCGTCCAGTCCTCAGGCACCTCACCTGTTCTCCAGGACCTTTTAAAGATGATGGAGAATAGCCCAGCAATGACTTCTGCCAGCTCCCTCAGCTCCTCTCCCATGGGTGCATCCCATCAGGCTCCATGGACTTGTGGATATCCGGTTTACTTAGTTGATTTCTAACTTGATCCTCTTCAACCCAGGGAAAGTCTTCCTTCCTCCAGACTTTCTCTGTTACCTGCAAAGTCTGGGACTCCTGAGGGCTGGCCTGAGCAGTAAAGACTGAAGCAAAGAAGGCATTGTTAATATTGATGTGAGAGAAACTAAAATAAGAGGAGCAGAGCTACATTTTTCTGATGGAAAGCAGTTTTCATAAAAATGCTAGTTCAACTGACATGATTTTTTTGAAGGCACATATCATCTCTGTTCAACTTGGTGCAGAAGGGCAAGGAGACCACCCTGGTACACGGCTGGGCTGCAGCCCCTGTCTTCTCCTCCAGTGGGCTGACTTCTGGCTGCAGGCTTGTTCCCGTCTTCTCCCCCCCAAGATTACATGTTTATAGTAGATTGTATCTACATCTTTTTTGAATTTTGCTTGATATTGTTCTCTATTACACTCAGAAAATTCTCAGTGCCAAAACATCCTTTAATCCAAATTCTAACTTGAGTGTAAGAAGTAATCCATGAGGGTACTGACTGAGCAAGTCAGCAGTTACTGATTAGAACAACATTTTGAAATATGCTGATTTGTAACCTGGAGATATTAATTGAAAAATAGATAGACTATATGCACTAAGATGTGATTCAGTAAGGACAAATATTGCAAAGTGGCTGCTGTAGTACGTTGCAGTATAGAGTTGTTAATAAAATCAAAATGAAATTTTCTAAAAAATGTGTTAGTTATTATTAATGTAATTAATAGAGCTCATAACTTCTACTGTAAAGTATTTTAAATTCCATGTAGTTCAAACAGAGACACATTGTTGCTTTAGGTATAGCTAACTGGTGGTGATCTTAAATATCCACTCGAGTTCTTATTTCTGTCATTTTCAGTGCAGGTTTACGTGCAAACATGTTTCTTTGGTGGCTAAGTGTTAGTTGTATTCTTTTTTAATATTAACTTTATATAGTTGGTATTTGTGTAAATTTATATAATTCATATTTGTTATTCTAAATTAACAATAAGATTTACTTTTATTACTAAGAGATTCATGCAAGCTCTATTTTTTCACACTCTCTGTGTATTTATTTTGGGGTCTTATAATAGGAGTTAGTTATGAGATGTGGCTGGGCAGCCTGTAACGTATCTCTAGGGACGGAGACAGTTTTCAGGATATGAGAAGTTTCTATGAATACCTGGGTAAAATTTTGCAAGGTGCTAAAGAGTGCCAGTGAAAATAGTGTTCCTGTGTTCATTCATCTGTCTCGCAGCTGTGGAAACTGTAATGAGAAAAAGCATGATGGGTGCAGTGTATCAATGCCGGTCCTTCCCCTCTCTCACGTGTGACAGCTGGAGGGGGATGAAGGGGCGCTGGCACTCACCTGGCTGCTGGTGGAAGGATGCTTTCTGTAGGTGGAGATGTTGAATTGCCCAATCGCTTCGTTCTTTACATTTGGTCCCTACCCAGGGAACTTTTCCTTCACAAAACTGCTAATTGTTGTAACAGAAGCCTATAAAAGTTCATTAGGGAAATGAAGGTCTGCGTTTACAGTAGATTGTAATTTGAAAGGTAGCCAAATGCTGACTGTGTGCAAATACATTTCCCAAATCTACTTTAGTTTGAATATAATTAACTTCAGTGTCTATAACTTGCTCTGCCAGTACCAGCATCACTGCCAATATTAACAGGGTTTTTCTACAGGTCAGGGTAATTAAAGCAGTATACCAGTCTCAAATGACCTAATAAGGATAGCAAAGAGCTACAGCAAATCTAAGTACAATGTAGGTTGTCAGGTAACCTTCTCTATGTCATCGGAATACTATAATAATATTTACATTATAACTTGTTTAGAGCAAGGATCCTTTCTTTTCTTCTTTTTTTCTTTTTTCTCTGTATTTACTTATGGGTATGATACTGAGTAAATGTCCTGGTGTTTATACTGGTTCACCAAAACACTTCTTATGGTACAAAGCTGTATGAAATGCCTAAGCTTGAGATGCTTTGAGGATTTGCAAGTGGGATCAAAAAACAAAGTCCCTCGCTCCCAAGAAGTCCATAGATAAGAAAAAGAAGATGTATCATTTGCAGGACAAGCAAAAAAGGAACCTGTAGGTACGTAAAGGAAACATCTTCCTAGTGAGAGCTAGGTAAGAATTGTTAGTAGGTGAGTCACGTTGGCAGTCTGCTGGAGTATTTGTCCTGGAGTGACCATGCAGATGCCTATGAACTTCTGAGCATTTTGAACTTTATCAAGAACCTCCAAACTCGACCTGGAAGCGTGCGGGCTCTGCAGGTTGGGAAGGCTCTCATGCTGCTAATTGAGAGTGCTTTGCTTTTTCACGTGTTTCTCACTTTTTTGAGCTTTCTTTTGCTTCTGGATTTTAGGCTTTTCATTACGTTTTCTGCAGCAGACTCTCTGGAAGGTCGATGTGAGTGGGAGTAGGATTTCACCATAAGCTTCTGCCACGGTCCATTCATGCAGCTTTATAATTCTATAATATTGTGAATGCAATTATATAATATGATAACTATATTAAAAAACTTTTGGATAAAATTATCATGTTATAGGATTGCATTCATGATATTATAGAATTACAACTTTTGGATATAAAATCCAGAAAATTCCTGGAAACTATGAAGCAATGACAGTACTAGGGAGAGTTTGCCTCAGACTCAAGAAAACTCAATAGAAACTCTTGTCTTCCAACTTGGCTGGTTTATAATTTACTTACCGTACAGAAACATGTTAATACAATTTACCTTCAGGAGGTTGGTTTGTTTTTTTTTTTTGTTTTAATGAAGTCACCAGTTGAGATGGAATTTTCTAAGTCTCAGAATAGAAAATTGGAAGACCCAATCTGTGTTCCATTTGTGCTGTTTGAAGATTTGGAAAAGTGCTGGTGGATGTATTTGAACTGGGAAGGCTGTTCAGACTACTGCGTAGGCTGGTGCCTGGATTTGCCTCTTGTCTCGTAAATGTTGGGAATAAGAGACCGTTGAAGTGAGGCGAATGGAGAGTCTGTGTCGTTCTTAGGGGTGAGGTGGGAGACTTTTCTGGGGAGGTGGGCCACAAGTCTCATGTCCTTGGTGACATGTTGCATTTTGCAGCAGAATAAGAGTAGGAAGGACAGAGAGGGGAGAGCAGTAACACAAAACATAACAGTAATTGAATTTTACAAGCCTGTGTGCTATAATGTTGTCATTCTTGTGGAATTGTTAACCCAGGAAGACAGGTGAGCATTATTTATTTATAAATATGAAACAAAATCTGATGCCATTAACTGCAGGTTAATGAAGTTATTAACCAAATATTTTCTCTCTTAACCTGAAAGTTGTTTCCTTTTCCATTGTCACCATTATAATATCTACATGTTACCAAATAAAGTCTGTGCATGTGTGACAGGACCTGTTTTTTCCTTCATTTCTCCTGGCTTTGGCTTTGCTGGCCTCAAGGATTTTGCCACTCGATAGAGGTGGTAACTGTGCTGCAACCTCTTCAAGTGATTTCAAAGTGAGAGTTAAAGAGTGAAATGATGTGGAGCGCGGGTGGGCTTTTGTGCGTGCATGCGTGTGTCACATTAAGGCTGGCAGGTCTTTGGTGCTATTTCTGTAGTGGCTTCCAATAAAATGGGTTTGCTCTGGCAGATGGAAAGTAAACTTGACATTTTGTTGAGTCTGAGGCAAACTCTTCCGAGCATCTTATTGTCTGCTGAGGTTTATATATCTGCAATGTACTGCGACCGGATGCTGCTTCACCATTTCTGGGAGCTCTGAGAACAAGAGGTACACTTCCATAATTAATAATAGAAAACAATTTCCTTTTTAATTTTAATGATGTCAGAAAAGATCCAGTCCATCATGCTTTGTGAACCAGCTCCTGGCAGCTGCTAAATAATAGAGAGAAAACTCCTGCTTGCTTTCTCTCCAGTTGAGATACCATGTTACTGGTTATTCATTAGTCCCTGTTTTCATGCAAGTTCATTAAATAGAATTGATGGGTGATAGGTATGTTACTGCCTGAAGGCCACTTTGATTCCTATGTTTTAGTGTTACCCTTCTGCCACTGTATACTTGCAAGTACTTGAGGAAGAAATAATTACAGTGCAGATAAACTTGCTGAATTTTCTGACTTTCTTAATGATCCCTATGAAATTGGTTTTTAAATTTGCAGTTGCATGCTTTTCAGTGTTATCAGTAGTTACTCTGCCAGGAGAAGGAATACAAAGTTCTAGAGTTTCTGGTTCCAGAGATTGTTTGATGCTTTGCTTTGGCTTCCCGCTGCAAGCTGGAACAACTTCATCTTTCTTCTATCTCTGTGGTGTTGCCATCTGCCACTGGGGTTAGCAGGGAACTCGTTTTAGAATTGGTTAAGCTGTCTGCTGATTTGGGACCTTGACTCAGAAATGGTGCGTTACTGAACTGAGGGAAAGCAGACTACTGAACAAATTAAAACTAAAAGTGTATTTCATCCTTCCAGTCTATATTTGAATTTAACCTTCGTTTTTGTGTGTGTTTTGTTATACATCTTAGAGGATTAATTAAATATTCTTCTTAAATATACTTCTGTGGTAAAGATTAGTTATACTTTGGATTGATACAAGAAGAACGCTGTCCTGCTTGGAGCTTTCACAATGGCGGAGGGCTGCTGTCAAGATTTTAAGCCACCTTGGCACACTTGTGAGTCTGGGCTGCTCCCTGGAGGTCCCTGGCATAACACTGGCACAGAGTCCCAGCAGGGCTCTGGGACCCACTAAGCTATGGGCGATGTGCTCCAGCTGACACCCACCTAAAATTTCTGTGGACACAAGAGGACTCTGTAACACAGGACTGGAGACAGGACAAAAGAATATTTGCTTTCATATTCATGTCTGGACACAATCAGTCTGTTAACATAAGAACACTTCTTATAGGTTTGTATCAAAGCTGGTATTATACCATGAGCTTCAGAGAACATCTTTATAACGGGTAGCTTTTGTAAAGTTAAATGGAGGCGGCTGTAGCTTTGTATAAAGGAGGAGTTGAGCCTGGGCAGGAAATAGCAGTTGAGCGGAACAGGGAAAAGTGGCTTTTAATCACCAGGGCACAGGAATACCTTTGTTGGATTAAGTGCAAACCTGAGGGAAAAATAATGATGGGCAGAGAGAAGCATCATTAAATATCAAAAGCGGTCATTTAGAGAGAGCCTTCCAAGGAATTTACATTCATGGCCAAACCCTCCAGCTCCAGAAGGCAATAGAGGAGTGAGATAGGAGTCATCATTGGCTTTGGATAAAAAGTAAGAATCTAGATTTGAGATGAGGGAAGCAGAAGGACAGAGGAAAGATTTTTCAAGGTGTCTGTTTGTATTATGGTGGCTCCATATAGGGAGATGGATCACCAGCCCTCTGGCTAGTCTTAGACCTAGAAGTAAGGGCTTACCTACAGGACAGTCACTACTCAAAATCAGGGCATTTTTCCTCAAAGCTGTTAAAGGTTGCAAGAAGAAAGCAAGTGTTTGGAGCAAAAACCAGGATTTCATGGTCTACCCTCATGGCTGACCTCTCTTTGGTGTCCTGGATGAGAAACAGTAAGCAGCAACACAGGTATTAATTTATTAGGTATATTGCTGTTTCATATTAATTTTAGTTATAACCTGTTGTTTCTGATTTGTTACCCAGAAGTATAACTATATGTCATACCCAAATGCTTTTTTAAAAACCCTCGTGCTTGCCTGGTGCTAAAGAAGAGGCTGAATGAGGTAGGAAATAGCTGACAAATAGTGGGTGCTGTATTTTCGTGGTGCTAGCGGGACATGCAGAACCTCTGTGGGACTTGTGCCTTGTAACGAGTGAGTGAGTGTATACAGCTCCAAGCTGTGAAGATCAATGTGAGGCTGGTACTGTCAAGGGATGTGAGTTTGGGGGAAATTTCTTCTGACGGCAATAATATGGTGCTTCTTCTGATTGTAATATGACCCTTATGATGGTGCTTGAACAGCAGTCTGACAGACCATGGTCTGCAGTGTTCGTGGGCAAGAGGAGGAATGATGGCTTTGTCACAAAATCGTTGGTTCCTTTGATAGATGAAATTATAAAAGACTCCAGGTGGTGAGACTGAAAGCAATCAAGAAGAATCTGTAGTTTAACAGAGCTCAGATCATAGGTTAAACCTAGAAACTGCTCGGAACTTCAGTTCTGAGAGACATCCCAACTTTGAACATGGGAGACTTGTGGCTGAAACATGGGGATATGTTTGAGAAGTCAAAAAACTCAAATTCTGATACTGTCTTGTAAGCAAGATTAACTCTCTTAATGTGTTGGCACATTGTCAAACTGTAGAGGGTACAATTCAGAATAAAGCAAAATTAAAAGGACATTGATCAAGCTGTGGACAGAACAGTCACTCTGCTGCAGGACTTGACCGTATTCTTGCATGAAAGAAATATACTTCTAAAATGCATGCTGCTGATGCACAGAACCTAGCTGGGAGTTTTGTTTTACCAATGACCGCCAAGTAAACAGAAAGATTAATTTAATAGACCACGTCAGACTCTGTTTTGTGATTAAAAAATGTGTGTCATCATTCAAGTACCAGTGAGGGATATTTTCCTTCAACTGCTGTCTAATGGTGCACTAATATAAAAGGAAAGAATGCTTCAAAATTGAGCAAAGATATTAAAATTCACCTCCTTTATGCAGCCATCTTCTCAATCATGTTTCACACAAAATACCCTAGCAGAATTTCAGTAAGAAATTATTTTGTCACTAGGAGCATCATTTATCCAACTTCAACTCAAGACTCCTGGCAGTCCTGAGTCGTAAAAACCTCTGGAAAAAAATGGGCCAACTTGTCCTAAAGATGGACTGAATGCCAAGGAACAGGAACATCAGATTATTGTAGCCTGGTTTCCTAATGCATTTTCTTATGCTGTTACCTGACGTCCAAAAGGCACCAGTGCCAGCTAAAGCTTTTCTTACGACTGTGGCATTTCAAAGAGCATTCTCGAGTGCCTAATAAAAGGTATGTCCTCATGATGTAGTCTGTCCCTCAGCAGGGATGCTGATAAGGTATTTATTCTCTACCAGGATGCTATTTTCCTGAAGCTTGTGGGAAATTAGCAAGTTTCTCTCCCTTACTGCACTGCCTGGAACCAGCCAGTAGGTCCAAAAAGTCACTGTGGGCTGGGAAAACAGACACAAACTGTTACACACCTTTTCTGATGTGATCACGTCTTGCTAGTGTGTGCAATCAGTCTAAAAAATGTTTAAGAGTCAAGAAGTTATTACATTAATGGTTGCTGGGAAATGCAATAGAAATGACAGATATAGCAGCTGGCTAGAAAATGTTGGTTTAGCATTGTTGTCCATGTTAACTTATTAAAATATTGTGCATTGTTTTCCACCATTTTGTTCCCCTCTTTGAATTACGCATCTAAATTACCCATTGATTATAGCAGCTATTGCTATGGGATGAACTATAGGAAAATGTTTCCCTTTCCAAACAGCAGGGCCAGCAGGCTATCCATGCTGGTGGTACTTTAACAGTCAGGGTCTTTCTAAAGATATTAATCTAAAGATGTTCAGGCATGCCCTTCTGAGATGAGCTGTGCAATTCCTGTGCACCCTCTATTACTCTTTCCTATTCTGAATGAGTTTTCTTTGCTTAAACTTCACAATTCTCTTGATGAGTTACTGGGTTGGACTGGCTATTCTAGTATTTCCTATTGGCCTTCAGAAGAAAATGTGAATGGTTGTTCTTAGTATTATAAATAAATATTTTTAATAAAGTTTATACATGTGTAAAATGGATTTCAGAATGAAAGTGATTTGTATTGTCACAGTGCAGATAATAGCATTTATTGGCAGAGGTAGGCCAACTGTGAAAATTTGGTTTAAAAAAATTAGCATCAATAAGTAATACGAAATTGAGGTTTTTTACATTTTTTTCAAAACATTTGCCGAATTCTGCTAGTTTGTTAATAATCAAGGGAAGCATGAATAGTTGAGAAAGAGTACTCCCCTTCTCAGAACTGCACCTTCATGGGGATCAGGAGGAGATTGAGCTTTTGCCCCCACCGAATGTTTTTGGAAATGCCTCACATTCTTGCAGTTTTTGGCAAGCTTTCGTAATCCCCTGTCTTAATGCCCTGTGTGGCCCATCTTCCGGGCAAACCTGTGCAACACTTGCTGCCAAGTCACAGAGGAATGCAGAAGTAGTTGGCAGAACCAAATGTCCAGAGGTAAAGGACCTCTGTGTATTTTGACGTATTCCTTGACAGCTTCTGGAAGGTCTTCTTGCACATAATGTTTGGTATTTTCAGTATAGCCCATGGGTGAAGCACAACATTATCCTAGTGGTAGGAAAAAAGGGTAGAGATTCAGTATGAAGAGAATTCCCTCTAATGCAGGTAAGACACTAAGGAAGTGAATTAGACTTTGCTCTTAATACAGTTTAACCGGTGCTAATAGTAAAAAATGTCTTAATTTATCCTCAAAGCCAAGGAAATCTGGCCCTGAGAAAGTGCCTTCAAATTAATCACACTGCATTATTTAATGGCTATACAATTATCAGTCCCTTTGGTGTCTGTTAACAGGTTCCCCTGTAATTGCTGCATGGAGAGGAGAAACTGTAATTTTGTTGTTGTAGCACGTTAATCAGAAGCAAAGTTTGATGTGTTCTAAAATGATATTCAGGTTACCAATAACAATTCCAATCTGTCCTATAAATANAACCTGATTGTAGCCTGCACAGGTATTTTCAGCAGTAATGAAAAACCTGCTTTAAACACTGTCATCACTGAGAACCTTTATCCAAGCTACCCATCCTCTGAAAATTGCTGTAATTTTTGTACTTTCATCCTTCAGTAAGGGATCCCGACTGTGGGAAGCATAGTTTGTAAGCTGACCTTGGGTTCTCCATATGCATGACTACAGCTGCTGATGATTTTTCTGCTGCTTATCCTCCCCCTGCCAAGTAACCTGCATTCAAACACTGCTAAATTCATCTTTCTCCCCCTCTCACTGTCTTCTAAGCAAGAACCGTGATTTCTGATCTCCTCTCTTCCATTTCTTTGTAAAATGCTCCATTTCCACCATGGTTTTTTTTTGCCAGCACTTGAATTTTTGTCACGTTTGTCCACCAATGGGCTGATAATATTGACATCATGGGAGCGATGGCGATGAGAACCAGAAGGGAATCCTGTATGTCCTCAGACATACAGCCCGGTCACCAAAGGGGTTCACGTTGCAGAAAGGGTTAATTAGAAGTTAAAGACTGAGTCTCTTACATTTAGCGAGTGTCTTCCTGCTTGAATTGTGGATGATTTGACATTAACTTTTCTGTTCATGATTTGTCAGTAGTAACCAAAGTATCCTAAAAAAACCCATAACATGAACAACATCTTTCATTTTTGAAGTGTTTTGAGTGACAGCTAAGATTAATAAAAAATCAGACATAACTTTAATGATTGCATGTAATTTATAATTATCTATGTGACTGAGCTGAGACTCCGTACCATCAGTATTTGCTCTGGTCCCATGGCTTAACAAGACCAGAATAATGAAAAACCACATTAAAAAGCAGCAAGGAATTTTTAGTGAAGCTTCAAACTATTGAGACAATTGTCCTGACGGCCACCTTTGCTCTCAGCTGAATCAGAGCAGCTATTGCTGTGCTTTGTCTGACTCAGCATTTAAGCAACTCACTGTCACACTGTCATTGTAAGTCCGTTGTTGTTGGAAAACGCGTTTTTAAACTTGAATTTAAAAAAGAATCAACTCCACTGATGCACTCAGAATGTAGGAGAAAACTACGGGGCCTACCAACTAACCCTGCAGTGTAAATTACAGAGCGGCCAGCCCTGTCCTCTCCTTCTGAAACAAAATGTTGCATTTGAAGAGAAAAAGCTTACAGGTAGCATTGTTGGCGGTCTGGCTGCCTCCCGAGCTGTCCGGAGGCACGCAGGGGGCTCCCAGGTGGTGCACCAGGTCCATGGATGCATGGATGTGCTCACTGTTCACTTCTGAGCAGGCTGCAAATGCACTTTAACACAAAACTCTGCTTTGGAAGGGTAAATGAAGTGAGAAAATATAACAGGTGCAGTCTTTTCAATGACAGAGCTGTCTTTGACTTCGGCAAGCGGAACTTTACTCTGACTTTTATCTTCTTTCGTTTATTTTTGTGAGTAGAGTGTACTTGACAACATGGTAAACAGGATCAGAAAGGAGCTCTTGGGGGCTCGCAGGATGCCAGCCTGCTCCAGCTGCTCTCATTTGCCGGGCACAAAATGACTCTTCTGTATGTAGTATTTTCTAGAAATTCCCCATGTGCTGCCCCAAACCCGAGCAAAGAAATGTGGGCTTATTGGTATGATTTTTGCTAAGCTTGTGCGATCATGACTTTGCTCTTATTACATCCTTTGAACAAGGGGTCAACTTCAGAAAAGGGAAACATCCCCATTGCTGTATGCATGTGGAAATACAGATTTTGAAAGATGCTCTTGGAAAAACTTGAAATACCCAAGTCAAGGACGGCTGCATTTTTAGTCTTTTTTCTTCCCTTTTTTTTTTTTTTCAATTCTAAAATTACTGTTTTAACCCCTGTGCTCCAGAATGCCATGGGCCAGATTTACTTGGTGGTTTATCTATGTTTCTAAATTACATGTAGGACATGATACCACACGCTTTCGTTTAAACTACTAGTTTCTTTTTGCCTTGTTCTTCCCTTCTGTTTTCTGGTGTGGCTGTAACACCTGCTTTGTGTATCTGCTGAATACTTTGCCACTTGGTGTCTGGTTAATCAGATCTGATGAAGGGCTTTGCCTCTCTTAGGCTGGAAGATTTGGTTCAGACTTCCAAAGCAATTGCACACGTTATCTGAAGGATTTATTTTCTTTCCAACAGTTATATTCTTTATCACAATAGATGTTTCCAAATTTGTCCTTTACAACAGGCAGCATAAAAATGAAAGCAATACAACCTTTTTAAACTGGTTTAGATGATGTGTTTGTGTTTATTCAGGGCCTGTTTATTTATAAATAATTTTGAGATATTCATTGAATATCTTATTTTTTGAGCTGAGTGTATAATTTAAAGCATACTATGTTAAACCTGGGAGTCGGTACATTATACAAATACTGTAAAGCTGAAAGTATAAACTTGCAAACCAGGGAACAGACAGCTGGAATGTATGTGCTTTGTGAATTGTACCGGCGCCGATTATTCTCTTTTTTGCAAAGATGATGATAAAGCTGTTTTGAGTTGTAACCAAGCCAGCTATAAGTACTAATGTCTGGAAGATAAAGCAATACAAATTCCATTTAGGAGTGTGATGTCCTGAAGGGCATATGGGGGGAAGGCTCACTCGATAGCCACCCCGCAGCTTTCATGGTTTGCCTCGACACTTGCTGCTGGGCGCGTATGAGATGTGATACAAGCCTAAATGGAGCTTCTGCTCTAACCTAAGGTAGCTGCTCTTATGAATTATATAAAGCATGGTTTTTAAAAAGCTCATGGCCACTAATGAAGAAAAAAAAATATTCAGGAATATGGTGGGTTTATTCCCAGAGATTTTCTTTCACATTTATAATTGAAATCTGAAACCAGGTCAGTTTTATGCTTCCTTTTTTGCTTATGTGCAGGCGGGTATTTTTCACACATCTGCATTTTTCGGTGCTAAGTTCGATATGGATCAAATCTTAAGTAACTTAGCCGCAGATTAATATTTTACTGTCTGTGGGTACACAGTCTGTTGTGTGCTGCTGAGTCTCTGTGCTCCTGGAGGTCTGAAGCCCACCACCGATCCTGTGGGCTGCTGTGGCTGAGCTTCTGCAGCTCTGCGGGGCTCCGGCTCTGGGGCCGCCTCTGGGGTCGCTGGAACCAGGGTGACACTTGTCAGGGCAAGGACAAAAGTTGCTTGCATGTGCCTGCCGGGTGTTGTGCAGACTCACCCATAGACAGCCAGGAAAAGCTTCTGTATCTGACAAAAGAACCCTGATTAAACAAATCTGGACTTTGTTTGTTAAACTCCTTCTGTGCACTGGAACACTCTTACTCAGTTTACTTATTACCTTTTTCACCATAATATTTACCACTATTGGTTAATATAATATTAACTGTTAAATTGTTTGGCAAAAGAGGGGAATTTTTTCTTTCCAGGAAAAGTATTTTCCCCATTTTTGGCCACATGCTATTTAGTGTTCTTCCCTGTCTAGCTGCTGCAATTTCTGTAAAAAAGTCAGACTGTAAATAGTTCTATTTCCATGCAATGTTGAATGGAATTCAATGTTGAATGGTGGAATTTCAGAGTTTGACACTGCATCTAGAGGGACCTAGGCTTGCTTTTTGTCCTTCTGTCCTTCCCTCCTTTCAACAGACTGATGTTCTTCTGATCCCTACTACACCTTTGCATGGACTGCAAGAGGCAGAATTTGACCAATGGTTTTTAAGGTGTGCATTACAGCTGCCAAAGACTGGAAACAAGGATAATATCCTAGACCAAGGAAAGAGAACAGCATTGGAAATACTTAGTTTCTTTTCAAGTTCTAGACTGCTCAGTGAGAATACAATAGAAGTCATACTTTTATTTGGTGTATTGGGTATGTGTGAAGGGGTCATCAGTAAAGCATTTTAATGCAGAACAGATTCATGAGCCTGTGACACATTATATAAAATAAAGAACAATAAATAATAAAAAGAATATGTTCCATGGGAATGGATTATGGGTATGGTACCGGGGTGCTGCAGTGTTCGCGGAATTCAGTAGAAGCCACTTCTTTTCTTCCTTGGCTTCAAAAAGAAAATGCAGTCTCTATAGCAGCATGTAACTTCCCTTACAAAGCAAGAAACCAGAAAGGCAGAACAGAATTTTCCCCTGGAAAATTCTTTTTACTACTTAAACTGCTTTTTTGTGCTTGTTTAAAGAGGTTTTGCTGTCATTGGACTTGCACACACATTCATCCCACTTTGATTCCTCCTGTCCTCCACCTTGTCAACAGTCACATTTCTGTAGGGTGAAGATGAAGTGTGAAGAAAAATGATTTGTGCCTTCTTTTTCTGATTTTTCTTACTTTCATGTTTATACAAAGGCTCAATGACTTTTCAGTGTTCTTGCATGCCAGTTTCCTGCATATTAGTTGTTCTCCAATAGCACCCACAGGCCGGCACTGCGTGCACGGACATCAGATTGGCAAAGGGTGTGAGAAAAGACAATGCCATCTGGGGAACTGAAGCAAAGAAAAGCAAAGTGTCTTTCCCAATGTCAGGCAGAATTATGTCACAAAGCTGAAATTTGAGAGAAAAAAATCGAGTTTTTCTTAAGTATCAGTGTAGACTGTCTTCTCTTGGTTTGCATTTGATTTTTGAAACTCAGATCTTTTTTACTAAACTCTGTCCTCTGCATCTTCCTCCCAGTTGCAGGCAGTTAGAGATTGAGGCATATTCTGAAGTCACAGACAGTCACAAACAAGTGAAACATGAGGAAGGGAGAGGACAGAGGGTGTTTTAGTTAAATCACTCAGTTGCTCACTGAGGAACTGCTGGTGTCTAGTTCCTATTCATAGAGGCCTGTTGGTATAGGTACACCTATACTGATGGGAAAGGTATTGAGAACAGTAGCCTACTTCGATCTGATAAAGTGCAATAAGCTATACAGGGGGAAAACCATTTTACCAGTGTTTCTACTTTTATATTGCTGAACTGTTTCTTCCCTCTGTACTAGGCAGAGTCTATTTCTTGTACAGAAATGGTCTGACAGTAGATGTTCTGTCACTGTAATAAATTTGCTGTGGTTGTCCTGGTGTCAAAATTAAGCAAAAGTGAAGCTGAGTTAAAGCAAAGCTTGTTTCACATATTACTTCCTCAAAAAGGAACAAGAGAGCTTAGAAGTATTAGGCTCCCGTTGGCGTAGGTTTGCTGTCTTTCTCCTAGGTCAGTTGTAGGTCTGGAGCCATTTTCTCTAACCAGTTGTAGGCTTTGTTTTGGCTGGGTCAGTCTCCACTCTGGTAGGGTTGCCAGTGTGGTGGGGACACCAGCACCAGCATGTGCTGCCTGCAGAAGGTTGGTGGCTTGGCTGCAGGTGTCCACGTTTTCCCGCACCTAGCGTGAGCTCCAGCCTTCGGAACCCCACCTGCTCTGCCAGGGAAAAGTGCTGGAAACTCTCCAGAAACAAACACAGCCGTCTGATGACCCATCTAGAGCCAAAGTACGAGAGTCAGATGTGGCGCTTGATCGGTTTTATCGGTGGGACAGGCTTGTTTATAACTGTCTTCGCTGTTTGCTGATGATGAACAGCAAGAAAAAAAATATGACTGTGGGGAAAGGTGCTGAGAAAATACTGTCAGACTGGAAGAGGTGACTATTTATTCTTAGAAGTCGGCTTGCGGTCTCTTGTAATGTTTTTATGCTTGAATGTACATCTGAGTATACAGTTGTATGATCATCTGCATGACTTTTCTTTTTTCCTTTCTCACAGTGCATGCCAATTAAAGGCCTTGGATTTGTGCTTGGAGCCTACAAATGTATTTGCAAAGCTGGATTCTATCATCCCAACATCTTCTCAGTGAACAGCTTTCAGAGTAAGTGCCTTTGCTTGAGTGTAAAAAAAAAAAAGAAAAATGAAAACAGAGCTAGCATTAATAATGCAAGGCTCCTTTTTATCCTCGTCAGGGTTATACAGTAAAATCCCTGTGGTTTGCAACTCTCGGATTATACAATCACTTAAGGGGTTCTAGCCCTTTGGTTTGTCATTCACGATACTCTTGAGGATCCTGTAAAACATACCCGCTTGAAGAATATTTGGTTTGTAAATAAATTTAAAAACATGAAAAGAAGCCTTGCTATGAGGAAATAGAGATTTCTGGCGTCTGTGCTCAAGCACAAGTATTGAGGAAATTGATCTAGTAATTTTCTCTTTGGTCAGGGCAAACTAGAATGCCCTCGCCTCTGGCTTTGTGCGGGCTTTAATTGTTTTCATTTTACTTCAGTTGCAAAGGAGAGTCCAAAGGAGCATCCAAACTCTAATACTTGCTAATGAGGTAATAGAGATGGGTCGGGCCTGAGAGTCTGGTTGGCTGTATGATACGGACGACACGTAGCTTACACTCGCCCAGGACACACATTGTACGTTGCCCACAGTAAGGGAAACAACTCGGTTGGTACTCAGCAGGGAAAATATATAAACTGCATGCCCAAAGTTGATGTCTGTTGATGTCATATGAACAAAGCATAATGTTGTAGTTATACTAGTAGAGCTCATGCTACGAGCACAGGTGTAAAGCTGTTGCTTGAGGGTGTAACAGGGCATCCTTCTCTGCCTCCTGCTTTCGAGTGAATACCATCCCCAGCTTCTCTGCACCATCCTGTAGCCAAAGGTTCATGTCATCAGCTCCCTGCTGACGTCAGCTCCGTTTGTATGAGATGCCCAGGGAATGGCGATGAGTAGCTTTCACCAAGCTTGGTCCAGGACTGGGTGTATTGTCTCCTACCTTGTGTGAACACAGCCATTCCTCTTCCGCTATAGAAATACCTCTGGTTGTATTCAACACTTGACATGCACCTCTGTGATACTCACAGATACAGATTCGGATGTTTTGTACTGGTAAATCATGTGCAGGATTGTATGACACGGTACTTGTAAAAACATGCCCCCACGCTACAGGGCTGCAAGTAAAGCTTCCAAATTCCTTCCTGTATTAGTTACTCTCGAGCTCTGCTTTCTTACATAAAAAGTGGTGGGGATTATAGATGAAAGGGGAGTAACTTTTAATATTAGGAAGACTTTAGAATTCCCTATTTGTTTGCATCCCTGAGTTCCAGATATTAAATCCTTTGACCTGTGTCATGGGTTGGCTTGTTTTTTATTGATTTGATCTGGTTTGCATATAGATTGGCCAAGATATTTTACCCCTAACTCAGTATGTCTCATATATATATGTGAGCAATATATACATCATGTCTCCAGAATATATACATGTAGCATAAATAGTACAGTGTGTTTGTTCAACACTTTACCTGGTGAGTGTTTGTTTCCCTTCTCTTCATATTGTGGAGTGTCACAGAAGGCAGCCTTGTGATAGTGCTTTTTCTCTGGGCTGTGTCAATCTTTTGATACAGAGCGAGGATGATGTTTGGGTGCCCCTGCAGTGCAGTGAGTTATGGTGGAGTTGGGATTTAACTCCTTGAATGAGCGTGTATAAAAAAAAAATCATTCTTAGATTTGTGTCATACCAAATGCCACGGAACACACAAAAATAATGGGGCTCGAGATTGTAACAGCATCGATCATTAGGGATGAGATTAATTTTATGTCATATGAGCTGTCTAAAATGTATATGCTTGGTATGTACTAGTCACCTAGGTTTCAACTGCAGTCAGCATTGAGACGGTGGCTCCCCGGGAGGGTAATTCTGCTGCTTTAGAATGGCAGAATTTGTCTTTAGATGGGAAAAGAAACTCTTCAGTTACTTTTTACTTTCGGTTACCTTTTTTCTCCATTTACTGTAGAAGGAGGAGCCTATATAACTACCTTAGATTGGATATTTAGCTTCTAAATAGCTAACATAGAATGAAGTTTGTCTCATGAAAGTGTTTGCGTATGCTGATATTTTAGGGTGTGTAATTATATGATCTGGGGACACTTTGATCTGACCATGTGTTACTGTGAGCTAACATAAACGTGAGTTTTGCAACAGTCAGTAATAAAAAACTGCTTTAATTCATCCAGATGCAGCTTAATCTGCCAAGCTCTATAGGTGATTTCAGAAAGTGAACAGTGAGACAAATAGTGTGAGACTGGAAATGGCTGGGACGTAATGGGGGAAAAACCAGTGGTTCAAGGGAACTTAGCGCTGTCGCCCATAAAAAGAAAAAAGGAAAAGATGATGTGGTTCAAATGGCTGTAGTATGCATCTGGAGGTTCAAAATGATGCTAATACAGGATTCCAGACACGAGTCCTGCAAGCAGTTTTGACAGGAACTGTCTGACCTGAAGATGTCTTTGTGGAGATAGGTTGGTGAAGTCTGATGATAAAAGAGATGAAACTGAGTAGAAATGTTAATAGTTTAGAAAGTATTCCTGGTGGAAGAAAATAAAGAGGCAGGTAAGATTTGCAGGTCTCAAGATGAGATGTAAGCAAGCAGCTAGATAGATAGAAAAAAATGACAGGTTTTGCACTTCTGTGGATTGAAAAATTGGATCGAGTGTGTCGTGTCTTGGAATGGGAGAATTTCTCAATGATTCTGGGATTCTGCACCACAGCAAAATATGGTTAGCTACAGTTGCACATTGTGCCTGAAGTGTCAGAGTTTTATGTGGGGATAAGGTCCTCTGCTTTAGGTCCAGGTGAATGTTTTGGTTTGAGTCTGAAAGATAGCTGTATAAAGTGGCTTTGCAGGGATGTTGGACACTGGATGGTTTGCCTGTGGGAAGGCTTAAAAGACTGCTTATCTGCCTCCTCTGCAAACTCGGCTGGGGGCCCAAACGCCAGGATGCAATGCTGCATAAATAGTGGCCTCTGTAGGAAAGATTCTGGAAAAGGGTTGCTTTCCTGACTTAAAGCAGCACAGTGATGCTGCGCCCACGGAGGTCGCACATGTTGCAGGTTCCTGAAGTGTGTGTGGGACAGGGGCACGGCTGAAATTTAGGCTGTTCTCTTACTGAATAGGAAACCAGGTAGGAGAGTGTTTCTCTCCAAGGCTGAGTTTGTTCTTCAGAACTGACAGTGCCAAAATTAGTAAAACCTTTCTGGTTTTTCTGCATTAGTTAATGAGGACCCTGGGTACTAGTGGGGCACAGAGTTATTGCCATATTCCAGTGTCTCTTTTGAGGACAGAAATTGATTTTAGAAAAAATGTATTTCATGTATGCAAGTTGCATTAACCTGTAAGTGGTTGCGTACATGATTATGCACTTTCTCCTAATGGCTCATTTCTAGGTAGCGCTATTAGTATAGGTAGAATAAACTAACTGCTGACTACATATATTTTAATGTTTTTGTAACACCCTTCTCCAAAGCACTCATGTTTTCTGCCTCACAGGGTAATCAGGTTTGCATTGGAAGATCCTTAGTAGAACCGCAGTGCTTTGTTCAACCTAAAAGTTCATTCTTTAGCAATGCATCATCCATATATTGCAGAGATTCTGCTCGGCTCTTGCTGTTCAGATGTGGAACCTGCCCTGTGCAAAAAGGTGCTTGCATCAGAGGTGGCTCTTTTGTCTGGATTTACTGTCTCTAACTGTGCTATGATCACATAAAAGGTCCCAAGAGGGGTTTCCAGTTCAATGGGAATTCCCATTTTTACAGCTGCCCTTTGGCTTTGCTTCTTCAACAGAACTGGCACGTGCAGATCTTTGCATGTATGAAGGCTGTCACTGACTTCAGTGATCCTTTTCTGGGGTGAGGATTCTGACCATGGCTGATTACCAGGTTCTGATGCTAACAGGTCCGGTTACATTCACACACACTGAATAACTGCAGCATCGCCGATGCTACTGGTGGCATTCCTAATTTATGCTATAATAGAACAGGAGCAGGATCAGTCTTTTGTTCTGTTCAGCACGTGCTGTGCTCTCTGCCTTCACCTGCTGAGTTTTGACTGGGGTCTGGCATGATTTTGTTTGGGATGGTAGCAATCCCTGCCCTGGCACTTAGCAGTGTGCCATTCTTACTTTACAGGAAGATCTCAGCTGGTAATGTCGCGGCTACTGAGGCGCCCCTTGCGCAGCAGAGTGGGCTTAGGAGAACCAAAGCTGATGAAGAGTTACCCTCAGGAGACCATTTCAAAAACAGATGGGCCCATCAGACAGAAAAATAAGACTGGGATAAAAGAGGGAGGAACTAGGAAAAAAAAATATAGTAGAGGGGACATAGCTGAAGCATTTAAGCTTTTTGTTTTATTTTTCCAGTACTCATTATTTTCCTTATTATACTTCATATTAGTTTGTGTCCCTATTCCTACTTTCTGCCTACTTGGTTCTTTTCTCCTTCCATTTTATCCCTTTTTTTTTGGTTACTGCATTCTATTTTTTTTTCCCTTTTCTTTTTTCCTTGAGGACAGTACTTTTTTACATCTTCCTCATCCTCAATTTGAACTTCTGCAGCACAGTCTTTCAGTGTTTGCTTCCATCTCATTTGTGTCAGTGCTAAAACTGCTGCTGCCTT
Organism: Anarhynchus alexandrinus; assembly: GCA_008711295.1. Classification (NCBI taxonomy): domain Eukaryota; kingdom Metazoa; phylum Chordata; class Aves; order Charadriiformes; family Charadriidae; genus Anarhynchus; species Anarhynchus alexandrinus. The sequence continues at coordinate 783,200 of VUYV01000012.1, read as the reverse complement.
ACATGGAGCACAATTGGCTTCTTGCCCATCTATCTTACTGGCATCTAAAATCTTTTGCCATCTTTTGGGGAGGAAAACCTGATTTTCTTCACTAAACAAGGGATGTGTAATCCCAAAGAGCTGCTGAAATAGGAGAAGGCATGGCACAGTGAAATCTCTAGCAGTGCTGTAAGAGGCAGCAACTTCACGCTTGGCTTGGACTGTCTGTGGTTTGAGTTGATGGTGCATTGACTTTGGTGAGGGGACAGGGCCAGATGTAAAGGGCAGAAACGTTCAACTATGCAGCAGGCAGCAGTGCCCTGAGACATATAGTCAGGGCAAGGGTGTGGGTGGATGAACCAGCTCCCAGTCAGTGGCAAATACAATGATCAGTGCTTTCCCAAGGAATTATTTAAGAGTGTCTGAAAAATGTTCTTTCTTTTTGTCAAGGAGAAAAAAAAAAAGGGTGATTGGGAATAATTCCTTATCACATTGTGTAAATCTCAAGCAGATCAAATTTTTTGGATCTTTCTTATATTAGCTATAATGAAGAATCATTTCAAAGTCAAAAGATAATCACCAGATAATCAGTCATAGCCGGCAGTGCAGGAGATGTGTATCGATGATCTTCCTTTGTATATAGAGGAGACAGCGTGACAGCAGACACATCTAAGCAAAGGCTTGCTGTTTTGTTATGAAGTCACATCCTTGGGATATTTACTGCAACTTGCAACTGTTTATTGGCTGTTATCCCTGTAGTATGTGACGAGCATACGCATGAGGAAACTTCCATGAGAAAATGCTTGATAAAATGGATTATAATGTATTTGCAACAACTTTCAGATTGCGTATTTCAGAAATAAAGTAAGAATATCAAGTTTAGGACCATGCAAAATTATCAAGCCTATTAATATAATATCTGTGACTTAAGTAATCTCATAACTTTAGGTTTTAAATGATAGTTTTTTAGTGGTTAAGTTTTTACACTGAAAATAATTTATTTAATTACCACAATAAAAAACATACTAACAAATGGCTCGTGTGTGGCTCAGAAATGTGAGGTTTTAAAGAGATTAAATAATCTTTTTGGAGATGGGCTAATTGAAGGGTGACTCTTTATGGAAGTGATAAAGGAGTAGGTGTGTGGTGGAAAAGGAGGTTGACATGAGTGCAAATGTTGAGGAAACAAAGTGGAGAACTCTGACAGTAGGTAGTGCACTCTTGATTTGGATATGGAGGTGGGAGATGGGAGACTGTGACTTCTGTCTGACAGAGGATGGTGTGGGTCCGTTGCTCTAGCTGTAATTTAGAAAACAGAGATATAATGTTAGATAAGGAGAAGATGATTTCTGGCAAAACTCTTGGAATGATAATGGGCTGCGGTCCATGGGAGTTTGCTCTGAGAAGAAGTTCCAGTCCTAGGATATATTCACAATTAGTGTTCCTTAGAGCTTCTCCACCTTCTTGGGTTGCCCAAGCACGGTTATTTTCCAACATTTCCATTCCTGCCTCCCACAGTCTGTGTCAAAAAGACGCAAGATGTCTTCTTGCTGTCTGCTTATATCTAAGAAATCTGGTTACCAGCATGAGTCAGCACTACTCTGCTATATTCAGGTTTCCAACATCTTTGTTTAGAATAAAGCTCCAAAGAGAAATCCACAATCTTCCTGAGGATTACCAGCCTGTTCTCTGCTCACTGTGGGATGTGGGAGCAAAGCATCCTACACTGAAGACGAGGAGCACAGGGCTGCTGGAACGGCATGCCAAATAGACAGATTTGGGTATCCAGCCTCTCTGTCCCTTTCCCAGGCTTTGCCTGTCAGCAGATGTGTGCTCATGCGCATTCGTACATAGATTTGAGAAAGCAAGAAATAATTACCCTTGTAGATAACCTTCTGCTTCAAATGTTTCAAGCTAAAAGTCTGAAGAGAGTTTCATAAGCCAATATGCATGTGCAATGTTAGTGGAATAGGCTGTCTCTTGAATTAAGACTAAACAGTGCCTGATTTACTACTTTCACTGACAGAGGAGGAGAATTTTCATCAAAGATACTGGAGCAATTCTCTAGTCTTGTGAAAAGTGAGAGAAGATATCACACATTTTAACGCAGCACTGATTTGGCTTCATCCACATTCTCTTCTTTCTGGAAGCTCCTGAGCTTGTCTTGCTTATATTAAACATTTTCACCAAATTCAGTTTTCCTTCTTATTTAACAATATTCTTTTTTGCCCACTTTTTCTTTCACCTTTTTATTCCATTAATTGCCTGTAGGGCAAGCAGTCTTACAGGGGGTTACAGGCAAGTGTTCATGGATCAGAAAAAGCAGGAACCCTCCTGTGTTCTCTGTTTGTGGGTTCGCTTTGATGGACAAGATGTCAGCTCAAGAATCATCGATTTTCATAGACAAAATATTAACTTGCCAATAGGTTTTCCAGAGTTCCTGGTGTGCTTGTGTGAACGATGGAAAATTATACTTAGTGTAAGTGCACTGGTTCTGCTTTGGGGTCACAGTAGTGCAACAGCATGCTGAACAAATGTTAATTAAGAAGAGTTTTATCTAATTTGAAGCTAATTAATTCACTAGATAGCATCTTTATGAAATTGAAGAACAATCTGAAGTAGGATTGGAGCTTGTACTGTGAACATGAAGTAGTTAATGGGTCTGCTCTTCATGTGTCTGTGGAAAATCCTTTCCTTATTCCCAAATCTTTGATGTAATTTTTTCCCCATTCAGAAGCCTCCTTCAAAGAATTTCCCGTGCAGATTTAGCCCACTTTAAATACAATGGGAAAGCATTTGGCATTTAATAAGCTCACTTTCCCTCATGTCTAAATTGGTCTGCATTTTCTGAATGTGACAAAGGAGGGTGAAATGAGAAAAGCAGCCCTCACGAGCCGTTTTGTAACTTAATGAGAGAGGCCAACAGGGTGGGAAAGGGATTCAGCAGAGGACTGGGCTGTTCCTGTATGGATGAACTGCCCATCCTGTATAACTAAAGGTGTCTCCCCTTACCCTTCTGCTACTTTCAGGAAAGGATGCAGAAAATCGCTTTTCTGGTGGTGAATTGTCAGAGGAAGTCTACACCTGCCTACCCTGCAGGGAAGGATGTTCTTACTGTACAGATGATACTCCCTGCTATGCACAGGAGGACAAGTATTTACGGCTGGCTATCATCTCATTCCAAACGCTCTGTATGCTGCTGGACTTCATAAGCATGCTGGTAGTCTACCATTTTCGCAAGGCAAAGGTAAGCAGACATGTTTTACTTTGATATTCCTGCTCATTGTGTGGTACAGACTCATTTATATTGAGTGTTAAGTGCATAGGTTCTCATTTTGACAGTCAATTTCTCAGGTAAGGAGTTCAGCTCAAGGAGAGGGTGTGATTTCCAAACAGGAATGCTTNAAAAAAAAAAACAACAAAAAACCAAAACCAAAACGCTGAGCAATTTTTGTCTCCCAGTGAAATCTGCTTAAATTTATAGATGGTCAGCAAAAATCAAGGAAACCTATTATGTTCAAAGTAATTTTGGAAAATCAGGCTGATTACGCAGGTACCTAAGGAGGCATGTGGATATTTATAGTCTCAGGATCTTGAAGGTCTCTGTTTTACCACTGCTGGGAATGAAGTTTTGTTCCAATATATTTGACAGACTAGCTGGAAAACAATTTTATCAAAGAGAAATCTTTGAAAATAGTTCTAGGTCTTAGAGAGTTCAAACTTGATTCTATGGTTGAAGATTTTTTTTTTTTAATCTAAAGTATGAATATATTAAGGAGTGTCTGTAAATTGCTGATGCAGGCTTACAGTTATGTTTTATGTGCTAACCTAATGAACTTTCTGCTTTTACCTCACTCAGAGTCTTTTAACACGTAATATATCTTGTGAAATCTCACTGTTGCCTCAGTAAATGCAGAATATTCTCTGAAACTTCCAATTTACTAACAAAAAAAGAATTGAAGCTGGCACATGTTCACTACCTACATTTGGGAGACGTAGGTGTGCACACAGTGTGCTATGCGGTTGAAATTAATAGCTTCATCCACTTTCCATAACTAGATAAGCATTTCCATTTTGGTTTTTGGAACACTTGATCTCACAGTCTTCCTAATGCTACAGTGTCTGTGTTACAAATGTGTGGCTCATTTTGAAAGACTTTAATATCCTGGCAGGAAATCACAGAACGAGCAGTAACATTCTTTTTTTTCCCCCTTCTGTTTCTGACAGAGTCTTTGTATTTAATGATATTGCATAAAATGATTCAAATTACAGACTTAATTGTATTTATAAAGTTTTTCATTATGAAATGTCTGTTGTAGGCATCTGTTTAGTTGCTTAACATTAACTTGGCAGAAGAACTTCATTCCAGTTTTATGAGGTTTTAGTCTGCACAGTAATGTTACTTGCTTTTAATGGCATAGACAACATCATGAAAGAAGCATTCCTTGTGACTAAAAACTTTACTTTCTAGACCTACAAAGTGAACAGAGTAGATTACTTCATATGTGGCTATTGCAAATTTGGCTTGATTTTTTTTTTCACACTGAAATATTGATTGTTGAGGAATTTCTATATTTTCTCATTAATATTTGAGTTCAGAGATGAGTAAAATTGCGTACACACTTGCATTTGTACACTTACATATGCTCTGATATACGTATACCCTTCCTTGTTTCTAAAGAACTTTTCAGACTTTATGAAAAAGTTTGAGCTTATTTTTTTCCAGATTACCTGTTACCATTAGACATCATGACATCTGAATGAGTGAGAACCAGACACAAACCAAAACATTCTTTATTACAGAAAGAGAAGTGATGCCTTTGAGACACTGCATTTCATTTAGTTGGACAGAGATGGATTCAATTATAATTTTGCTACCTTAGAAAAGAGTCATCTTTGCTCTAAATGTATATCTCACAAGGAAAAGGGGAGGAAAAAGGAGACCAACAAGTAATATCATGATTAACAATCCTTTCCTGTATGATCAATGTTTTCAAGGAATAGAAATTGATAAATAGCTGTTCCGTTGCTTTTCATGTCATTCAGCTGAGTTTTTTCTTGGATTCCTTTTATGTTCTTTATCTTGTTGTTACAGCATGATTTTAAAAAGAAAAAGATCTTGTGTGATTACCATGAAATGAGAAGCTGTATGGAAGGGCAAACATACTGAGAACAATGAGCATTTGCATAAGAAAACTGCTGGTTAAATTGGATAATGACAGAAATTTGGACTGAAGGAAGAAAACTTGTAACTGACCATATACTCTCTGGCAAGGGGGGAAAGTAATGAAAATGAAAGAACAGATATCGAAATATATTCAAAATATTTGCATTTTGAGAAATTCCAACTGTTAGTGAAGCAAACCTAAGTTAGGTTGGTATATCTGTCTGTGGTTAAAGTTACTGTGTTAAACTGCTCATTTCCATTGTGCTGGGTGGGTGTCAGGGAAGAGCATTTTTTTGATTCTTTTCCACCTATGGCACTACAATATTCAAGTAGTTACAAAAAGTAGTTTTTAATACAGCATTTTATAACAGAAAGAACTGTGTTATGCTACCATATCAGGAAACAATCTTCGAAGTCTTTAAAAGAGCAAAAGGTGGAGGTTAAGAATTAAAAAATGCTAAATTAAGGCCCTAGTGCTAAAAAGAATGAAAAGTAGGTGTGGCATTTTGGTACAGTTGTTGATCAGTGAAATGAGCTCAGGAAAATGGGAAGGAAAATGGCTATGCAAAACACTATTTAATGCTTGTACTTTATGGGTGCTCCTGGTAGATATTGACTTCCGAAAGCTAAGGTCCTGAAAAGTTAAGGTGTGCCAGCAGGAAGTACCTTGGGAAGAAACACCCCTGGCACCTTGACTGTGATACTGTTTTTATATTAATTCAGACAAAGAATGATAAAGGTCTATAAGGACCCTTTAGATCGTGATGGGGGTGACAACCTTGGTTTCTAAAAAATCAACATATCACTAAGAGCAGATGCAGATCAGAAGTATTTTAGAGAAGAGAAGAAATATCTCAGTTATTCAGATCATAGTGGTTACACATATTATGACCAAGCAGTACTTCTAATGGAAACTGATGTGGAAGAGTTGCTCATCAGCTTAGTTTCATCAACAGTGTGGAATATATGCCAGATCCAAGGCAGTTATTAAAAGATCAACCATTGGTAAAAGATCTACTGCTCCACTCCCAAAGAGCATGGCAATGAGAACAGAGATGTTTTCAACAATTACTGCCGAAGTGTTGCTGACAGAATGTGATGATACGACTTTCATGTTGACATCATCTTCATTACTGACCAAGGATGTGGTAATAATGATCTACAGGGAAACCTGGTAAATATCAACCAAAGTGGTTCCATGAGTGAAAGATCTTGACAAAATGAATGGTAATAAATAGGCAAAGCCTATAGCAAGCCAGATGACTGGCTTCTAAATGCCAGGCTTCTCTTTGGAGGAACCATTAGAAGTCTCTGAAGTTTTAAGTCTCTTCTTTTAGAACTTCTAAAGGTTCCTCTAAAGAGTCCTCCTCAGGCTTCTGAAAGAACTCCTCTACAAACCTGGTGAATTATTTATTGTGGAGTAAGCTGCTGCTTACTTTAATAGCAGTAGAGGAGGAATGGAAGATAGGAAATGTGCCATCTGTGTTTATAAAGACTTCCCGTAATGGTGACAAGAACTAAAGATCAGTAGGTCCAACTTACACGCTTGCAAATTCATAGAAATGGTAATAAAAAAAATAGAACTACTGGGTCTATGGATAAGTGTGGGAAGTAGGCTTTTTTGAGAATGTGATGCCCTACAAATGTACTTGTAGCTCTGTGAAGGTGGATTATGAGCATGTGGATATGAGACTACTTTTTCCAAGGTCTGACACCAAAAGCTCTTAAAAATTATGATCTCAAGGGGCTAGGTGAGCCACACGTCTTGTAGGTAACCAAGAGGAAAAGGCAGTGCAGGAAATATGGTATAAAATCATGTAAGACGGGCAGATGTTGATATGTTGATGTGTGAACAAATATTCATGGTTCCTCTTAAGATATCACTAGATATTCAAGGGATCTCTCAAGTGGTTAAAAAAATCAAGTAGGTGTTATACACAACTTTTAGTTGCTCTGTGTCACTCATTGGCAAAGAATATCACGGATCCCAAAGTATAAATCAATTCAAATAGAGTTTAGAAGGAATCATGAAGGATATTTCCATTATTGGCTGTTTAAACACACTGGTTTTAGTGAAACATCTGGTGCAGGAAGTCCATAATTTTTGTTGTTGGAAACTGGGAGGATAGACCAGGAAGGATCACTCTCTGCTGTTCTGCTTCTTTAATAAAGCAACACAGGCCATGACCTGAGGTAGGACACTGGAGTCTGAATCAGAAAGCCATTCTTTTGGTCTCTTGGGAAAGAGTCATTGAGTTAGATTTCATGCCTCCTCTTGAAAGCATTGTAGTTACTCATATAGACTTGCATGTTGGATAGGTGGCAAAACAAAATTCAACTGATTTGTCTAAGGCACAGTACCACTGGTACATCACTGGTACCACTGACCAAAATCTTGGCATTGCCAACCTGTAAATGAAACTGCAAATTAGTGACTTCAAGCAGCAGTCAGCACTGTTAAACAGTACAAAATGGCACTGCAGAAAGATACTGTGAGAAAGCTCAGATTGATGCTGAGGAATTCATTTGAGGCTTTGTCAAACACAGGTGAAAGTGACTCAGCAGCCCCGAGATTAGCTCAGCAGCAATGTTATTAAACTGCAAGAGTCATAACTGGAGAAAATTACAGGCAGAAAACGTGGCCCTTTGCCGAGAGAAGAGAGAACTCCAAAATGGTAAGAATAAAAAAAACATTGGAAGAAGGCACAGAAGGAGTAGCAGAAGCTAAACCACTAGTGAAAAGCATTGTAGGGAAAGACAGAAAAAGATGAAAAATGTAACAGATAAAGCAGATGCTGCTGCTATAATGGGAAAAGACAAAGCATTTCAGCAGGAGAGTAAATGGAGGAAATGTGCCAAACAAAGAAAAAAAGGAAAAAAATATTCACAGCTAATACAGAAAGGAAAGCAGATGTGCAGATCACTTCAAAGAAATATTTATCTACCCTAGACAACCCTCATGCCAAGCAGTAGTGAAAGCTGGAAAGTCTGAGCCTGGCATTAACACAAGCTGCGAGAGGCTGAAAAACTCCCAGGAGATGGAAATGGATGAAATCCCATCAGAAAAGCTGACAGCATCAGTTTAATGACACTGAGGGAGTGGTGCAATGAAGCCTGGGAAAAAGAGATTTTTCCTCAATAGTGGAGACATTGGAGTTTTATTAGACCGCCCTGACAGGGTGATCTTGCTGAATACTGCAGCTGGGGAGATGCTGAGGCTTCTGCGGTGTAAGAGAGGTAAAGGGACAGTGGATGCAAAACAAGGAACAGACTCAACTGAGGCTCTCGGCACTTTGGATGGACTAGGTATGCATCCTAGCAATTGTGGAGGAGCGTATAAAGCAGTAGACTGCTCTTATTTCTTTGGTTTTCAAAAGGCTTTGGTGGACTATGAGAGGATCTTGCAGAACAACTGGCAGCTCTACAGAGTCAGATCTTCATGGCTGTATACAGGGGTGCAAAACATTCTCTAAGCTCAACTAAGTTTCAACTAAGAAACAAACCAGCTCAAGGCGAACACTAGCAAACATCCTTGTGTGCTGTGGCATTATTATTGATTGGATAATGCAAACTTTACTACTAAAAACACGTCCAAAAAATATGAGGCTAAGCTAACAAAAGTAGCTGGCTAGGCAAGGACAGAAATCTCTGATGCTAAAACAAATATTCTCAAAAATGAGAAGCTGAACAGTCATTTTGTAAGAAAAGCATCAACAAAGTAGAATCTATCTATGTGAGCAGTGTTATATGAACCAACGGAGAGCTCAACCAGGGAGTGACCAACTGCAGTATTGATTACATGCAGTGTAAGGGTAGCAAAACCATATAGCACCAGAAAGAAACAGAATGTTTAAATAAATATAAATAAAAAACGGGGCTTTTTTATTTTTTTTATTTCAAAATTAACATAGAATTTCAGGGGCTAAAGATCTACCAGAGCCTTAGAGACGAAACAAGCTGTGTTGTAAACAAGTTTTTATAAAAGTACCGGTCTGTGGAAGGACATCACCTGCAAAGAACCTAAAGAGCTCATCAGCTATCAGGCTGCCTTTTCAAATAAATCAGAAAGAAGAGCTGAAAATAACTGACCTTTGCATAGCACTCATACCAACTCCAACTTGGAGCTATCAGGTAGAATACAACTGCTGTGAGGAATTGTAAGTGCCCTTAAGAAATACTAAGAACCACTAATGGGGAAGAGACCAGAGAAGCTGATCTCAGCCGTAGTGTGGAAGAGGCTAATTGCTACTGCGGTGATGAAGGAGAGATGAAAATGTGATGCCAGCCTTGACTCACACTAGACCTATTCAGAAGGGTCTTGTTTGCTGTGAGTTCTCATTCAGGTCAGTGCTAGAGGCTTCAGAGTAGTTGCACTAAAGCTGAGCTACTTTCCCATCGTCTTTCCTTGTCGTTCACTGTGGTGCTGCCAGCTTCTGAGCGGGCAGGGGAACCGTCGGCACGCAGGAGGAAACCTTTGGGGCATATGGTCTTTCCATCGTCCTAATGTATCTGTAGCCAGCATCTCTGGATGTAAATCTAGCACATCCAGGTAAAGTTGACAGCAGCCAGCACGCTTGGAAAAGGTTGTTTTCAGCTCTGAAAAATAATGGAAAAAATGCTTAGAGGAGAGTCTTTAAAGCAGCGGTTCAAAATGATGTTGTCAGGTGGCATTAACAATGATGAAGGACTGTGATAGAACCTATTGAAATGAAGGGCTTTGCCCCATTCAAGACTATTTCCAATCCCAAATATTAGAAATTTGTAACTAAACAACCTTTTACTATACTGGTCTCTCCCCCTCCCCCCATTTATGAACACTCAAGAACTGTTGGAAATACAGAAATGCAAATACTTCTAATGAAAAGAGAAAAATATATATCCGGAACAGTGATCAATGAAAAAACTCAAAGTTCAAAAGACCACAGGGCTAATCATCAACAAGAATAAATCATTTTACCTCTCTTGAGGGAACCATGGCAAATAACAGCAACTGACTGTTTTTATATGGTTTTTACTCTCTGTTGACTACAGATTTCCAGTGTTTGGAGTTCAGGGTGGCTAGATGTTCTATGCCACCACTTTCCTATTTTTCCATTTAGTGTAAATACATTTAAGTGTTCTGCTAAATATGATTTTGAAACTGTGAAGACAGTCCCTAAACAATGCAATTTTAAACACTGCACGAAGATGGAAAGGCAACATGCAAATTAATGCTGTAGTTCCCCTTTCTAATACTGAGAAATCAAGAACATCTTTTCTCCCTTACTGAAGCCATGATAGGATGCAGTAATTCAGAGGGAGATAATCACAGGCTATTGATGTGTGATACATCTTTAAATATTAAAGCATGCTGGCTTTGCAAACATACCTTTTTTGCTAATGTAAATCAGCCAGTCCTTTCTTTTTTTAAGTCTACAGTGGCATCTTGATGTGCTTATGCCTAGATGCCTTTCATCTTTGGTGCACATTCTGCTTTTTTCTCCCTAGACACCAATTTCTGACATTTCAGCTGAAGTGGAAACTTGATAGAGGGAAGAGATCTTGCGCAGATGGAGCAGCTGCCTTTACATGCTGTGCTGGTGGGCATACCTGACGGTTCACTCAGCACATACACATTCTGTGCAGTGCTTTATACACCCTTTCTTCATCATATCCTACAGTAAGAACCTGGTTCTTTGTGATTTCTCAGGGAAGTTTATTGTAGTCTTGAGATGTGCAGCTTTAAAGACATTGGTGATGTTGTTTTCAAAACTGTTGTTGTTTTTAGTGGAATTCTCATTTCCTTTATTCATAAAATGTCCTTTCCAATTTTTCTGCGTAGTTAAGATACCCCTTTAGGGATGCTGTACTTTTTTAACGCTCACATAAATAATTGCAGAGTGCCATATTGGAAAGATGAAAAGTGCAGGGGCTGTTAGCCTGCGCCAGCCGTTGAGAATCGGAGATGGCACAGTGGCTGCTGGAGGTTCCAAAGACAGCAGGTGTTGGTAGGCATGGCTGCAGCGGTGGTGTTGCCATGTGTTTGCAGGGTCTTGTGGCATTCACTCTGTAAGCCCGAAGGTTTCACATCTGTATATATTTGTATTCTAATACATTGTTTAGATGAATTAAATACTTGTGAATAGAAGAATAAACCTAGTTCCACTATAGACACTAGACTCTAGTCCTAAGGAAAAACTGAAGTGTGAAGAAAATAAAGATCCAGATATAAAATACGTTAGCTGATTTCAGTTCAGTCTCATGAAGGGACATAATGAGAAGAGCAGGGCAGTAGGAAGCACAGAAAGGCTATATCCAGTGTTCACTAGACAGAGTCTACCCCTAATGGAAAAGGTAGGTCTTAGAAATGACTTTTCATCAGTACTCAACAGTAGCTCTAGGGATTCAAAAGCTGCAGTCTTCTCTATATATCTTTGTATTAAACCAATGCTTGTCTCCAGAAAGTCGAATTATACCGCACCATAGGGCCCATCTGGAAAACGTAACATGGTTTATCAGGGACTGCACTGCCCTTGAAGGGATGTGAATTAGCCATGGACTACAACACATTTGCTCCACTTTGGTGTGGAGACCGATTCCTGGTCTTTTTACTTTCTTAACTTTAATGTCTTGCTGTTTAAGACCTTGCAGTCTGTGAATCATTGTCATTTTCTGTTCCACCAATACTCCACAAAACTCTACAATATAGAGCCCCAAAGTTCAAATTAATGGAGCTGATAGTGGTGCACTTTCAGTGTAGGGTGCTGGCCCGGAAAACAGCTGTCACCAGAGACAGGGCTGTAGTAGCCTTGAAAGCATATGTAAGTTTAATTGTAGTACGCTATGATTTCACTTTTAAAATAAGTTATGTAAAATGAAGGTAATCGAATCCTTGAATTTCAGCATATATTTTCCAACAATGAGAACTATTACAGCACAGAATAATTTTTCCAAAGCTGTTTCAGTACTAGAAAGTAAACTGAGCAAACTGCTAAGATTTTTGGTTGTCTGTTACTCTCTGTCTTTGATTCTTGCCGAGTCTTGTATTTGTGGCTCTTGTAGGGAAGCTGAGTAGACAGCTTGGTCTGTTACATGATAATAAGTTTTCCCCACTGATTCTTTGATGCAGTAACTTCAGGACAGCTGCATTTACCTGAAGTTTCATTTGGGTTTGTGAATGGGCATTACAGATTTGCTGGGAAAGGACTTCCTATCATGCCAGCAGAATAACTGTGACATTATTTATTTATCCTGCTATTTGTCTTGGAGCTTGTATGCTGCTGTGAACCTTCCTTGTACAATCAATAGCAATAGCAAAGTCCCCGGTGGCTTGCAGGAGGTCTTTGGCATCCCTCGCTTTCCAAGAGCAGGCTTCTGTCTGAAGTAGGCCTCTCTTTTTGTTTTAAGGGTCTAAGCTCAGAAGAATTAACTCCAAGCATGAGCCCAAATTGTAGCGGAGGGGCGTTTCAACCAGGAAGGCTTGCAGAATCTCATAGTGACAGTTATTTGCTTTGATGAGCTCTTCGTCTCTGGGAAGAGCATTTGGCCAATAGACAGGGCCAAAGTTTGGAGATTGAAACGTGGGTTTTGTGGCAGCTGGGAATTGCATTCCAGTGTGCCAGTGTCTGGACCCCATTTTGACTCTGAGAAGGAAGAAATAGCTTGAATGAAGAAACTGGGAAAACAAACAGCATCAGAAAAAATGTAGCCTGAGAACTTTCAAATAGCAGAAATAAAACTACTGGAAACCTTATTCTAGGACAAGTCTTGCATTTTTTACTGATTTTTTTTTTTATTGTTAAAATTTAATTTAATGGTAGCATCCTCAGAGAAACTTTATGTGCTGCTTTTTATGGTTTTTTTAGGCTGTATCACATGGTGGAAGCTGAACACAGATCATTCAGACTAAAACATATGCCTGTTCTTCATTCTTTTCTTCATTTCTTTGGGTGAAAGTTGAAGGTTTATACCTCACAAGCAGCAGCCGTATGCTGTCAGCTTCTCTTTAGGACTTCGTGCTGTGAACACAGTCAGATTGCTTTCTGCCTTCCCTGTTCCAGACATGCCTCCCTCTGTCTGGAATAAAATCTTGACATTTTTCTCTGACATCTTCTCATCAATATCAATATAGCTGAAAAGAAACCTTGATCTCCTCCTGCTTCCCTCTAAGACATCCCGGCTACTGCTTTCGTAGTTACTGTAGCAACCTGCTTGTTATCTAACATCATTTCAGACTCTGGAGCTCACTTTGCCACTGGCTATGTCTAAGCCTTACTGAACTCCTCCCGAGTTCCCTTTTAATACATGTTTTCTGCTGGTCCACAGACCTAAAATTCTTGTCTCAGCATGTTATCTTGTGTCTTGACTACTGCAATGTCCTTTCAGCTGGCCTTGGCAAATGCTGTCATGGCCTGCTCCTGTTTATTCAAAATGATGCCGCAAATGGTTTTCTGTCCTGCCACGTTGTGTTGGCCTCATTGCATCTCCCTGTTGACACCGTACATGAGCTATACCTCTTGGTTTTTTAACTCCCACATGAGCTTTTCTCTGTCACCTCATGCCATTTCTTTGAAGCAGAAGTGTCAACACCAGCCTCTGTCATCATCTTGTTACATTTTTCAAAAAACACCCCTTGTTCCCTTCATGCTTTACTCATGCTTGGTAGAGGCTTTTTAGAGCCTCCCCTTCTCTCCATATCATGTCTTCAGATTCATGTGCTGACAAAGTATGTGACTATGGGTGGGATACTGATAGGCTGAGACTACTGATTGCTTTTACGATATGTGATGTTGCCGTGTTGTTCCGTTGTTCTTCCCATCTGTCCTTATCCACCTGTTGTCTCTTATCGTAAACTCTTAACTTTGTGGAGGAAGGACCATCTTTTTTACTTTCTCCTGCAGGGTACACAATAACTTGAGGCTGACCTGGGGCCAGGGCTTTCAGCAGTACAGTGGTAGGAAGAATAATTAAGTGATACATAGAAGTATTTCCTTCAAAGGCAAATTTTTATTTCCAGTGAAACATACAATGCATGATCTAAACTTAATGAGAGATTACTTAGCGTAATAAATTCTGAAGAGCTGAAAAATCTCACCATTTTTGGGATCAGCATTTATCAGATCCAGTCATAAGCTATTAGTTTGGAGTGGTTTAGCCTCTTGGCTCTTGTAAAGTAAAAGTGAATAAAATAAACTGGAGTTGGATTTAAAATCTTTAGAATTAGGAGGTTTTGTTTGATTTGAAATTAGTATAATGATCTTCATCTATAGTTCATTTGCCTTCTCAGTCATGTGAATAATGAGATTTTATCATCTTTATCAGATTTATTCTAAGCCTTCTCTTCTTACATCATTCTCAGTTTGTTTCCTCTGAGAAATTAAAAGTCTGAGCTTTGCAGTCAGGTTGGTTTTTTCTCCTGTAATTTGCCATAAACTATTTCTTTCTACATGATTGAACTACAATTTATACAGACTGTTTTAGTGAGCTGTGATATTATCTTCTGTAATAGGTGATGCCATGTTGAATAAAAAAGCTGAAATTCAGTTCAGGTGTTCTGAAGCTATTTGTAAACTAAATCAGGGGAACATGCTATCTCAGCCCCACCTCCTGCTCATTAAATTTGGTTTTGTATTCCATCAGATTTTTTGTATATTCCGTTTGATCTCTTAGTGATTAAACAACTGTTGATATTAAAGTGCATTTTATTCTCAAAGACCATAATGCCTTTGCATCTTCCTTTCATTTCATGTCTGCATTAATTGAATGCATAACCTAATGAAAAAGGGCCTTTAAGTGATCAAGAATTTTGATGATCATCATTTTGCATATTCAGCTTTTAAATTAACCATAAGGATGTGAACAGACTGAAACTGAACTTAGGCATTATTTACCTCATTACTGATTTTCCTTCATCTACATATTTATCACTGTTTGGTGAGAACCAGGTATCTTGATCTAAGCAGTATGCCCTCAAGGAAGGAATTCCTGCTCATATAAGAATAGACGTCCCTGGGACATTAACCATTTTCACTGTCAGGGTTCTTCACCAACAAATACTGTTTTTTCAGGTATCTGTCTTGTAGGTGGTGTAGTGCAACTTATATGCAGCAGGACCCATGTTTCAAAATGCAGAACAGCTTATCTTCATCATGATAAATCGTAACGGGTTTCATTACTTGTATAACAGAAAGGATCAAGAGCCATGTGAATTGAAAAAGAAAGTATTTGGGGATTTCTTGGAACCCTGACATCTTGTGCGCTTTTAACAAAATTGATTTATGATTGATGGCTGCTTGACCTTTGCTTTTCCTGATTTTATTTCAAGTAAAAAGTAAATTTAATAATTATATTCTATTTGAGCTCAGCTATAACTAGTAATAGAAAAAAGGTTTGACCTTTGTGTAAGTATTCTTCAAGGGAAATGGAAAAACATGAGGATTATATTTATTTGGTTTAGGAATACTGCAGAAAACCTGCAAATGCCAGAAAATTCTGACAATTTGCCAATATAGCTTAAGTGACAGCACATAACTAGGCCTATCTTTGGAAAATTGGGCTTTGCTATGAAATTTACTGTATTTGCTATCCATATCCTATTAGGAGGCTATTATGCAAATAGAACAATTACCATTAAAAGTATTTATCAGTGTGGTAAGAGGTTGAACAGGACACAGAATTTCATCATGATTATTGTACAAAAAAATTTTCAAAAGAGGTACAACCCTTTCTCCCTTGTAGTGAAGTGTGTTTCCTGTAGTTAGCTGGGAATGAGTTGCTTGAATTTTGTACATCAACCAACACTAATAAAATGAAAGCATAGTCTTATTATGACATTTGAAATTTCCCTTTTCCCGAGTAGCAGTCCTAATCAGTCCCTGAATTTATTATCAAGAAAATGAAAAAATGATGACAACACTATTCCAGGGTCCCTAACTGAGGCTTCAGGGGACTCCTTCCACTTGCTTTTGTGCCCATTTTTTAGTCCCTAGTAGTCCTTGTCCAGGTTTGAGTAGTATTAAGATCACCACCACAATGAAATGCAGTTCCACTTTTTTCTGCTCTTCTTAATGTTGGTGGCTGTCTGGGAACTGGCAGGTCCAGCTTTTGTCTCTTAACAGAGGAGCCAGACATCTTGCTCACCATAGCTCAACCTCAGGGACAGAAAGAAAGATCTCTATATACTATTTCTTAAAGGTAAATTTAAAGTAAAAATTTAAGTTAAATTTCTGAAGTAAAATTTCTGAAAATTAGCACTTTAGTTTTTTCCACCTAGCTTCTTCACTGAAAAAGATAACAATGTGTTTGTAATTGGGAAAAGTCGTACAGGATAAGAGGCAGGAAAAAGGGTTCAATGGGCATTAGAAAAACAGTAGATGGAAATTAAACCAAAAATATAGTCATACTGAAAAAAATTATTTGCTGGGAAGGCATATTTTAGTCAGAAAATGAACTGGTAATAAAACATTTCAACCAGCTCCACTTCAGACCAAATATTTTCAACTTGACAAAATCTCCTCTCCCTTCTGTTGTTTGATAGAAGAACAACCCCTTATACCAGGAAACAAGAATTTGAACAGAAAGGGTTTTCAGAGAAGGAAGAGGCAGATTTGGGAATTCAATCAGATAACTTCTCCTCACGTGTCCTGTGTCCTCATGTGTGGAGTAGAATGGATCTGCCAGACCTGCACCACGAGGGTCACGCCAGAGCTACTCCTGGGAGCACCGGAGAGTGAGCACGCTGCCATCACATGTACCTTTAGCTAAGCTTCATTTCACTTGTTTTGAGACAGTTTTGCATAGTAATTTATCTAAGTCACATCAAATACATCAGCTTAGCACAGCAGAGCAAACCTGTGTCTGTTCTCTATGTTTCCTTGCTTCTGTACCATTCTGTCATGGATCCATATGTCCTTTCTAGCTGTACATTGACTGGTAGATATCCTTTGCAGTTTAATAAGTATGAATGTGTTGTATTCAAAGTTGAGATCAAAGCTGAAATATGTCTTCACTTTTTTCTAATAATTCCTTGTAGGCCTCATTTATCTGTAAGGCAAGCTCACGTTCTGGTGGTAAGCCACCTTTGCAAAAGAATTTTCTTCAAATCACAGCCCCATTCAGTCGTTTTTTATATTGTAGAAGTGGCAGAACTGTTTAATGAAAATGAAAAAAAAATCAAAATATGCCAACCTTTTCCCCTCACTAGGTTTCCATGGTACCGCACTCATGTAATACACAGTGACATGTGGCCCTGGAGAAATCTGCAGTCTTCCTGGACTGACACCAAAAGTCTACAGTTCTGTTAATTCAGTAATATACAATGTAGCAGATATAGAATTACTTTAATTTTATTTTGGCTTTTAATTTATTCTTTTTTCTCCTCTCTGGAAAAACTTCAGCACTCATATCACTTTGTGTGATGACATTCAGAAATTCAATGCTAATTAATGCTGCCGTATTTCCTGGGTTGCTCTAGGACCACAGAGAATTGAAATGCCATATCTTCTATGCTTGTTTATCCATCATTTTAGCTTTTTGTTTTGTTACACTTGCAACTTGGCCAGCTACATTTTTTTCAATTTCCCTCATGCAAATAATTGTTAAGCATTTATTTATGACCCTTTAGCAGTGCCCAAGAGGCACATATGACTTTCCTTTCCTAATGTGATTTGCCACAGAAATGGCGTTACTTTCTGAGATCCAGGGATAAGGAATGACTGTTTATCTCAGAGGCTAGTAATGTGGGCTGGACAGTATGGATAGACTGAAGACTGAGCAAATCCCAAGGCATAAACATCCCTTCACAAACAATATTTTTTGCATGCCTAGTCAAGTAAATGTGCTCCGCTGGGGCAGTTGGTGGGGGGAAACAGAAGGTAAGATGGGGCATACTTGGTCTTTGCTACCTAGGAACTCCCCACCCCCTCATTAGTTTCACAGGCAACCTACAGTAAAGTTCTAAGTTGAGAGGTGGACTGGCAATAGCATACATGGAGCTGATGAATAGTTCCTTCCTACTGTGGAGAAAGCCTCAGGAGCAAACCAAACAATGCAGTAACACTGAAATCCTGCTTTTGAAGTGTTGTGACATGAGCGTGATCTGGCTTTATCTGTTCTTCTCAAGTGCCATCTGAGAGTTGGACTACGCGTGCTTGCTCCTCAGCTCTTGTAGTCACCATTTCAGTTTTTCTCCAGGAGCTGCCCTCTTGTTTTCATCAGTTTCTTTATGAAGTAGCTGAAGGTAATACCAAGAATAGAGAATGAAACTCCATTGTTATGCTCCAGAAGCATGCAGTTCCAGCTCCCTCAGATCCAAAACTGCAATCAGTAGTCTGGCTGAAACACAGAAGGAGATGGATGAGGAAGCTCTATGAAAACCCCTTGCCTTGATACCATCACCTTAACAAAGGTATCTGCTCTTATGTTGTACATCTAAGTCTTTATTTTATCCTGATCTTTTCATTAATCAAATGTCCTGAGTAGCAGCCTGGCTGAAGAAGACCAGGAAACTCCAGTGGAATCAGGCTAAATGTAAGCCAACAGTGAGCTCCACCACAATTCAGGAAAACCGTATACTGGATAGCAAGCAGACAAAGGAAAGCTGTTATTCCCCTCTACGC
The DNA here is from genome assembly GCA_008711295.1 of Anarhynchus alexandrinus. Classification (NCBI taxonomy): domain Eukaryota; kingdom Metazoa; phylum Chordata; class Aves; order Charadriiformes; family Charadriidae; genus Anarhynchus; species Anarhynchus alexandrinus. Next base: position 764,459 of record VUYV01000012.1, on the reverse strand, counting down.
AGTGCTAGTGAGGCTGCTCCTGAAATACTGGGTGCAGTTTTGAGCTCCGTAGTTCAAGAAGAGTGTGGAGAAACCGGGGAGAGTCCAGTGGATGACTACTAGTGGGGACTAGAGCATATAACCTACTGGTAGAGCCTGAGGGAGCTAAGCTTGGATAGGATGGCAAAGAGGAAGGTAAGGGGCAATCTAGTAGCAGCCTACTTGAAGGGTGATTATGAAGACAGGTCGAAACTTTCCTTAGTAATGGAAGTAACAAGGGAGAATAGTCGCAAATTATGGTTTGGGAGGTTTAAGCTGGGCATTAGGAAAAACTTTCTCAGTAGAAGTGCCAGACCGGAGTCAGCTGCGTAACGCATCAATTACCCAGCTCCATTCTTGGAGGTTTTTAAGATTTTGTTAGTGTTGGCAGTACTTCTGCTTTGACCAGGGGGTGGGACTAGATAACCTGTAGAAGTTCCTTCCAACAGATGTTTCTATGAGTCAGTGATTCTGTGAGAAGAGTTAGATTTTATTATGCACATTGTGGCACATTAGAGTGTTTATTGATTTGATACAAATCATGCCTGATAATGGGAACTGTGAAAAGAAATGAGCAGTCTTCTTTCATCTGAGGATTATTTGTTTGTAAGGTTCATACTCACTTTATTAGGATACCCTGGAGAACATCAAGAATTGGACTTTCCTTATTTACTTTCTTTTGGATAAAGTAGATTAGAACAATAAATCTTTATTTAGAAGCATTTTTCTGGTAATTTTCCTTTACACATTTTTAGTCCATTGTAGTGAATAATACTGCTTTAAATCAGCTAATTGATGTTTTACCTTTGTCAGTAGTCACAGCTTTAACTATCTGTGCAGTGTTACTTCATTTTCTTTCAGTTTCTCCCAATCTGTGCTGTAGATTAGTAAGTATTTTTTGTTCTTCCACCCTACCCAGACATCTCCTTTTCTAATAAATTCAAGAGAATAAAGGGTGGTGATGTTACTATGAACAGTTGTGTAAGTCTCAGTTTCACTGGTCATTTTTCCTGTCACCAGACTTTGCAAATGAATGTTTGTTTGCAGATGTGACCTCTAGGTCCCGTATTATTTCTGGCTTTACCTGCCCATACCGTCTCACTTGTTTTTTTTCTTTTCAGATTAATAAATTTGTATTTTCTCTATGCTCCTTGACTAGGAAAGCTGTAGACATCAAACTCCTAATGGGATCAGGATGATCTACACGTTAAACACCTGCATGGTATTGACGCAGCTGCATCTCAGTCATGTTACTTTTGCTCGAGCACTGATGAGTGCTCACAGTCTTCTGTATTTTGAGATAGTCTGTTGGGGGGTTTATTCCTTTTCTAGTAAAGGTATATAAAATGAATCCAACATATTCCACTTGGACACGAACTCTCTCTTTCATTGTTCCTTCTTTTCAAGTCTTCAGGTTCCAAAGCATGCTTTAGCCCCAGTCCTGCTGGTTTGGATGAGTCCCATGAGTTACTCTGTGTTAAAAGGGTGCTTTTGTCTCAGCTGGACTGCCATTCACAGAACAGCACAGACCTGTGGTGAATGGCTTCCCTCCTGTAATAGTGGTTTTAGGTTGTTTTTATTAATGAGAAAAGTTATTAATGAGAAAGAAAATAGCTGTATTTCTCTAATAAACAGTGATTTATTTGCATTTGCTACCATGTACCTGAACTTATCTTGCATTTTGCTAGCTGGCCCTTTTGATAGCTTCCTATGAAACACCCAAATGCAATTCACTTGAATTTCTCTCGTGGCTGACAACTTACATCAGATTTGGTGGAATTGTCTCGGTGGACTTTATCGTTCACTGCAGAACTGAAGGATGGTAGCTACTCTCTAAAAAAACTCTGGCTCAGGATGAGAAAGATGGTACAGACCAGCACATACCTGGTCTTGACCTTTAATGTAATATATGCCATACTATTTTAATTGCTTCCTTTTGGTTTGATTCCAGTATTTCTGGGTGGAGGCTGGATTGAAGCTAATGGCTACTTCAATCATTATTTTTTCTCTTTTGGCTGCTGCTGCTGCTGCTTCTTCTTCTTCTATTATTATTATTATTACTACTACTACTATTATTATTATACCAAGATCTCAGTTAATCAAAAAGCAAACAAATCTAGAGAATGTGGAAAATGTATGGTAGAAGTATCTAAGCTAAGTATGAAAGTTAGTATGAAGCTAGAAGCAAAATAAATCGCAGTATCACTTAGTTGTCAGCAATGTATAACCATTAAGCGAGACAAGGAAAACCAGAAAGGACAGTTTTACTGACACAAATAAGTAAACATAGAAATAAAACCCCGAAAGGGAAATGAGCACACAGACGAATTGGTGATAAACAAACTGTACACAAGATGAACAGCCAGAGAAATAAATAAGCAAAAAACAAAATAAATGCCAACAAGCAAGGCAGATGCAAAAACACAAGCAGCTGTTAAGGAAGTGAAAAAGAAATTGAGCAAATGTTACATGCAAGTGGAAGAAAATCCCACTGCATGGAATTTCAGGGCTATATCCCCANTGTTACATGCAAGTGGAAGAAAATCCCACTATATCCCCCAAATGCCCTGATTTCTGTGAATTCCATTGGAGAATTTTAGTTGTGCAGGCAGTATAGGTGGACACCAGTTGGCAGAGGCTTTGGGATTTCATTTGTTTCCATTCTTTCATTTGTTTTCTTATAAGACCAAAGGCTTTTTTTCCTGAGGTGTGTGAGTATATTCACTGCTGTGTATGTTGCAGATAAAGTTGATCATTAGTGATGCTGCCCACAGCCATGCCTTAGGGGCCTGTATTTGCAAAGTCTATACAGTGAAAGATTCGACTTTTGGTGGAAAAACTGGTGCTCAGAGACCGGTGGAAATACCATCTATCAAATACAGAATATCTTTATCTAATAAATTAATTTTAAAACATCCTGGTTTAGTTTTGGTTTTCCCCTCTTTAGTGCTCTTCAGTGCTGGATGAAGACTTTAGTTCCTGGACCTTACCTCTTCGGTTATAATGGGGGTTATTGAAAGAAAAAAGTTATATTTTAAATCAATGTATGTGTTTTTTCTAAACCAAAATCTTTCATGTTGCTTTTTTGTTATTAAAATATCTCCTTTTCTTTGCAGTAGAAAAAATTAACAATTAGAGTTTCAAAAATGTAGTTCGGGAGAATTCTGATGCTTCCGTTTCCATCCCATTTTTTTCTTTTCTCTACACCTTTGCAAAAATAGTTATTTGATTCTACTGTTTCTTCTTTGAAGTTTTGTGCTTTTCTTCATCATTGTGGATGGCATTCATCTCTGCCAGAATGTCTACTCCATTTGCTGAACAATCCTGTTACGAAGAGCTGTGATATCTGTAAATGTTGGGTTAAAACCTCCATTCTCCAGGTATCAAAGACTGAGATAAAAGCATGGTCAAAACCCGTGTTCAAGCTCGTTTTGAATTGCAATGTTGCTCTGTAAGCCACACTTCTTTTAGGGCAGGAAACAGAAGTGCATAGATAGAATTCACAGAGGCTGATTCCTACCAGAACACAGGTGAGAAGAAAATCATGGGTTAATTAATTGTTTTGGAAGAAGACCTGGAAATGCTGAAGTTCTTTGCCCCCTGCTGCAGGTTATCTTTGATTATGCTGCCCAGAAAAAAATCCACCAATTCCACTGTAATTCGATGAGAAAAGACTGATCAGGATGCGAAAGACTAGTTTAGAAAAGGATGTTCACACAGAAGCTGTTTGGAGACCAGCTTTTTTAGATCATTTCCATCTTGCCCGTATGATACACATTTCAGCAACTTTCTTGGCCATTCTGTCGTACATAGATGCATTGTACAAAATAAGAAGAGAAAGCTTCTTCAGCGGTTTGAGTATTGATCAATCATGAGAGACGTGAGTTCACTGACCTCTGCCAGTGTCTTGTACGGTGTTGGGCAAGACCCCTCTGCGTTAATTCCCAATGAGTAAAGTGCTGTTGTCTTACAAAGATATTGTAAAGAAATATTCTATCAAAATGTGTGGAGCTCCCAGTTACGGCAGAGTAAGGCCCACACAAGAAATCTTGTGGACATGGTCCTATAGTGCTTTTTAAGAATTTATGCTGGGAACTTTACATCACAAACTGTGAAATCTGTGTTATTGGAGGCAGATTTTAACCTTTTTTAAGCTTTTCTTTTTCATCTGCTGCACACAAGATTTATGCCTTGCTCAGGCTAAATTTATGTGTTCATTAGAAATGGGAACTAAACCATACTGCCATTTATAGTTTGTAAAAATATTTGCACTTTCTATTATACATGTCAAAGCAGTGTGCATGATCCATCTCTTCGAACATTTAAGCTATAAAATAATTGGGAGTCTAGTCACTTCTTAATTAAAATAACCTGGAATTATTCCATTTAATGACTTCATAACTGGCATCTAAACTGCTTCCAGCTTTTTGTTGTTATATTAGATCAGAACAGAAGTGTCTGCAGAAAGCAATCTTGAAAAGTTGTCTATACGTATTGATTTTTATAGTACCATTTGAAAAAGTTGAATCCATCTGAATACAGAAATATGGCTACATAAACAATTTTATTACAGCAGCCATAAAAGATAGTATCATCCCTTAGGGCCTTTGTTTATTTTTTAGGGATGCTTATAACAAATGAGTGTCTCACAAATACAGAATCAATGTGTTTTGGGCAATTTTTTGTCTGTTGATATATATATGCATTGTGAATGTCTCTCTGGAGCATCCTTCTAGATCAAGAGAGGCAGGGCTGTTATACGGGGAAATGCTGTACAGGAGTGCTGGACCATCTCTACATTAGCAGACTAGTGGGTGAGGCTGCCCATCTATCCAAGTAACAGAAATAAATTATATAAAGCACTGACTCAGTTGAATTTGGTATGGCATTGAACAAAGGGATCACTTGGGCCTAAAAAACCTGACACTGGCATGTCACTTACCAGTTTCCCAGCTTTTTGCCTTTCGGATTGTGTTTATGCTTTACCCAACATAATAACAGAGAAAAAAAAATAATTTGGGTTCTTGAAACAAATGCTTTGCATTGTGGGAACCCAGTGTAAATATAAATTGCACTTGTGAGTCAATATTCAGGTTTCAGCGATTGCTAAGGCAGGCATTGCGTTCTATTCAGAAAGGCAGTTATGGTATTTTAGCTACTTGCTGGTGTTTTGTTTTGCTTTGGTTTTAAGAAACATTTCTTGGAAGTGTATCAGTTCCATGAAAATTTTGCTGGAAATATTTCTGTTGCAGTTTCAGGGTGCAATTTTAGAGAGAGCTAGCAGAACAGTTTTGCAATCCTTAATATGAAACTCTCAATATAAAAATCTAAGGTTAAGATCCACAAGGAAAAGCGAAAGAATTGGAGAAGTCTAGAAAAGCCATAATAACAGTTCTCAAATACATGAAAAATTCTGGCCTAAAATAAGGAAATAAGGTGTGCTCCTGAGATTTTCCTGGGAAAATCTTGCAGTGGTTGAACCAAATAGCCACCATTATCGTCTTAAGACCAGGGGAAAGCTATTCATAATCCTCACTCCAGGCTTTACCTGTGACTAAAATAGCATCAGTAGCACAAAGATGCCCCTGGAGCTGTTATATTAGTGTTTTCCTTAAAACAGAAGTTTTGATGTGAGTACCCATTGGAAGTAACTTCTTGTGATAATTTTTGAGGTGGACACTTGTGTAGGATGTTGATGGCATTTCTGCTGATATACCTACTTTAGACAACCTTTGCTGCAAAATTTCACCATTGCTAGAAATTCAGTAGCCCCAGAATTGTCTCATATTCAAAAGGCTCCCTGAAAATTTTCTCTGTGTCTTTCAACCTATGTTCAGTACCTTAGATGTTGTAAAAGTGACCAGTTGAAAAAACGAATGATGAAACAGGAAATCTGAGTAAGATTATAGATTCACTGAAAAGCTGATTTTTTATCTAGAAAATTCCACCAGTCTTTTGCAAGCAGAAACTGGACCCCAGGGCACCAGCAATTTGGCTGTAAATCCATTCAGATAGAAATTTAATTTTTTTTTTAAATGATTGTCTTCTGAAAGATAAACTTCTCCCATCTAAAACCATTAGAGAGATTACCACGAACCATTGATTCCAGCCCACAAGAGGATTTTATGATGCAAAAGAAGGAGATTTTTCAACAAATTTTTGGCAAAGCCTCTTCAGCTGTCCTATCTGCCCGCGTTGCTTGCAGTTGGGAAAGCACTGTGTTCCTCCAGAACCCTGGATGAAACAATATCTCAGGGGAAGGAGATGGTTAAAGAAATGGGAAGCAATGTTTATGTTTTGTCTTTAAGATAAGGCACTAAGATGTACTATACATAAATCATCAAACTTACTGGAATACACTTTGTATTAGGTAAAATAATTGTGGGGTTTTTTTTAATTTTAAAATGTAAGAAAACTATGATGGAGAGACTGCATTAGAGTCAGTGAGGAAATAGCATGATATTTTACAATCCTGACAAGTTCATGTCTGAATCAACATCTTTGTACAAAACTTCAGGAAATATAAAGATGCTTTCAATCTAAGAGCACAGGCTGTATTCAGTAAAATTGTAGATTATTCATATATATTATAGAACCCAAGTCATTAATATTAAATAAGTCAAAATGTTTGAAGGACTTCTTGGAATTTAAATAGTACAGAACAAATTCTACAGTTAAATTCATATCTGTAATTCCCATGATCCATAATTCCTCACACTTGAGAGCAATTTTAGCAGTTTCAAAACACATCCAGGTGATGTGTGTTGAATAGTATTTAACGTAGGAAAGAGTGATTTTTTAAATTGGATTTTGTAAAACACAACCATTGTAATGGGTCTGTGAATTAAAGAGCATGAAGAATGCCAATATGACAGACAGCTTAATACTGTGCTTTAATAAGCGTTACTGTGGAAGTGTTACACTGACAAAAGTGAACCCAGCATCTAAATGGCACACAGAGAGAATTTTCCAATATTTTGTATTGTTTTTTGTCTTCTAGAGTATCAGGGCTTCAGGGCTGGTGCTGTTGGAAACTATTCTTTTTGGATCACTTCTTCTGTACTTCCCGGTAAGTCAAACTACAGCTTTTTTGAAAAATTATATCCTTGCCAACATTTTAAAACATTGTATGAATCACCTTGGTGAAAATATAAATGCCAAAAGTCTTTATGCAATGATTAGTTTAATCTGACTATAAAATGTGCTGTGTTCTATAAATATTCTTAAGAACACTTGAATGTTTTACTGCATTTGTAATAATTCCTCATTTTCAGCTTAGGGAACTTTCCAGTGGTTTTTTGCTTGGAAGTTTTTAGGTGTTCTGGGTTAAGCTGAGTTTTTGCTTTGAAAGACGATACCTCTCTAAACTATGTGATGGGAAAAATATGCAAGGTGTGTAAAAGGAATATGCTGATTATACCAAATATTTCTCTGGAACGTAGTCTAAAGGAGAGTATTTATTTCAGTGTACTACTGGCATATATTTTGATGTTTCTGAAGCTACGTGACATCTGCAATACCGTGTATTTGGGAAAATGAGATGGTATTATCCCTATGCTATAAGTGGGGGGAAAAAAGTAATTTCACAGTTGCATGAGGAATATGTCACAAAACTCATGGAAATATAGATCCTTTCTTTTTTCAAAAATCCCAGAAAACCTGAGCTTTTTAATTGCCACATAAAGCCAATATAATGACTAGATAAAGCAAGACATCAAAATGTAAATTGAATGAAGCTGACAGAAAGTGTGCAAATCAGGAGACAGAAACAAAGATGGAGTTGTGGATCATTTTAAAATATGGTTACATTCTCTTTTCCTCAGTAGTCAGAATCTTCTGTGCCTTTAAAGCTGTAGATGATTCTATGATTCTATGTAGTTACTGAGAGCCTAGCTGGACAACAAACTCCTTAGTACTTGCAGAACAAGTAGCAAATAAACTGTAGTAGAATGAGGTGTGCAGAATACTATAATAAACATAAATCCCAGTGGAATTTTTATAAATTATTTTTTGAATCATGTGGGCCTTTCAAGTTCTAAAGAAAAAGTGTGTGCATTTCTAGGATAGTGTTGTGCTTTTTTTCATCTTTCACTTTGCAGACGTCAGGAAGAAAGAAGTTTTGTTTTTTTTCTGGATTGTACAAATGCTTTTTACAACTTGCAATACCTCTCTCTGGGATTTTCAGAGCTCCTTTCGTATTCGTTTCCAGTGAGCAGAACAGAAAGCCCATGCACTGCTTCCTCACCTGGTGTAGAAATGCGGTGAAGCATTTACAGAAATTCATAGCATAAAGCATACCGGGGAGGGTTGTTTCCTTTCCATGGCTTTCTCCTCTTTGCTTTTCCAGAGAACCCTGGAGCCATGTAGTGGCTTTCCCAGGCGGAGGCTCCGTAAGAACCAGTCAGTGTTTGCACAACCTCAAATCCAAAGCATGCCAGAAGCCTCATTGTAGCTCTTGCTGTGTCTGCAGTCTGCTCACCTGTCACTGATTCTTCCTTTCCTTTCCTGGTTCTTGTCATGATCTTTTAACTGTATTTCACACAGGACGAATGTCCTTTGGTGGCTGGCTGTCTTCAGGCTTCAGGTGCTCAGTGTCAGGGGTACTGAGATACTGGCGGTGGAAAAAGACCTCTCTCAGCAGTTGACTTGAAGAAGAGCCATAGTGTTGGCTGGAAGAGACAGCCCTCCACAGCCTTTAAATGCAGAGGGAGAAGAGAGGGAAGGAAATGGAGCTGGGAGGGGTCTGATAACCAAAGCATCCCCTCAGTTTTTTACTGATGTTTAAACATTTCCCCCCCCTTTTTTTTTTCCCTGACATTAACCATGTTAAATGTACAGCAAGTACAAAATGACAATTTGGCATATTGTGAGGAAAAATCTTTTGCTGAAAATTCCTGATTAGCCTGTCTCCCAGTTGGGATGTAGATACTTGACTAGAGCTTGTCCTTCTCTGCACATTTCATTCTCATACTATATAAAACTGTCCACTGAGAACACATTCTGTTAGAAACTAATATGCAAAGTGTATGACCTGACTTCTCTCTTATAGCAGTTATGCTCCCACACTCTTTGCTGGGGCTCTCTCTCTTTCTTACACAGGTAATTACTAATCAGGCTATTACTCCTACAGGCTGAAACAAAAAAGAGAGAAATTTTATCATTTCTATTTTCAAGGTCTTAGGGGAGTGATGTAGAGAGTGTGATAGTGGGAGGTCATATTAATGTTCAGACAGAGAAATTAATCCTGATTTTACCAACCACAAGAATATGGTTGTTAAAGACGAAGATTGGGACTGATACAGAAGTATCAGAATTTCAATATCCCTGTCTCTCAGTTCACTGCAAGGAAGATTTCATCAATTTCTGATACAGGGCAAGACAGTGGAACAATAAATGTGTGAAGGCTGTAAAGCACAGCCAGAGAGGTCTGTTATATGATGCTTAAGAAAGAAAAGCCTGTGTTTCTGCAAGGTATGAATTATGGCGTGTGAGTCCTTGGAATGTGAACTCTTGACATTTTGCTGTACATGGACAGTATCTAAATGTGCTCACCTGCTTCTTATCTGGAAAAGGAGCACAAAGCAGAGCAGGATGCAGTAAGAAAGAAAGAAAACCTGAGCTCTAAATGGAAGAGTCTCATTTGCACCAGCTGACATTCATATACATGTTCATCTGTAGCAAGGTGTAGACCATAGATTATCAATCATCATATTGGTTATAAGTCACACACATGCAAAGCAGATCTTTTTCCTGGTTCATATCCATTGTTTATCTACTTCCTCTTATTTGGTGTTTTTATTTGTTTCTGAGAAGAATGGGGAATATTCTGTAACTCAGTGATGTGGTTCAAGACTTAGTAACATGCACAGAGGTAGAGTTGTTTCAACTATTTGATTTGGTCCTTGTTTTACAATAGATGAGTACATTAGAGCTTTAAGACTAATTAATATAGATCTCACCTTCTATACACCCGAATTAGGCTACGTTTTGCAGAGCTAGCATGAAATGCAAGTTAAAATGCGGAATGGAGTTCACCAGTTTGGGCCAGACAAGCGTCACTGCAGTAAGGTGTTTTCCTTTGACATAAGGCTGTTTTCCTTTTTGTATTATCTCTTCTTCTATTGTGATTTGGAAGGTAAACCCAAAAAGCTTTACTTTAACATTCAACTAAGTGCAGAATTACACATCTTGCCTTAACGCATGTACAATGTAAAGAGATAAAATGACAGCATTTCAGTTCTAAATAACTCAAATCTATGTTCATTTAAGGATTCAGTGCAAAATTACATTCTTATTTAAAAATCAAAATCCCCTTAGATTCTTCTCAACACTGCTTTAAGTCTTTTGCATCTTTACTCTCCGCTCCTCTACTCTTTCCTAATTCTGTCTTTTTCTAGATCCATTCACCCAATCTGCCTTGGATTGGTTTGAGAGCCTTCAGCATACAAATGTCTCTGTGTCCAGAAGGGCTTTATTGCATCTTGGACTTTCCCTACCCTCCAATTAAGTGGAAACCAAAACCTACTTTGTTGCATAGCTTTATTTCTTTCACTAATTGTCATTGTTTTTGTGTCTACATGCAGTAATCTATTCATAGTGTAGCATCATTAATTGAAAAATAGTATCAGCAGCCAGCTGCTTTTGGTGGGAAAAACAGCTGTTACAGTGCCCTTCTAACCAAACGGGAAGTGCAAATGATGGTCTCCACCAAAATTTATTATTCAAATTCTTCTATATTGATAAAAACACACTGATCTTTCCTGAATTATAAGCAGGCAGACGAGCTTTGTCTCTTACAAATGCACAGATTTACCCAGCAGTTGCTGGGCAGCTCTCATTTCTTATATTTTCTCTAATTCTCACAGTAACATCTCTGATTTCCCTTTACTTAGTCTTTCCAGTTATTGGTGGACCTCCTCCAAATGAACACTGGTCTTTCCAATTGATTTTGCTTATATTTCTTTGTTCTTAGTTTTTGAAGAGAGGGCCAAAACCTGATTGTCTTATGGAAGAGTCTCTTGACTTCGATACTTGGCATCTTAGGGGAGGATTCTCATTACGTCCCCTTTTCCAGAAATACTGACTGTGGTGGAGCTTTTAGACCTTCCCTAACTCCCTGCCTTGCTAATGCTTGGAACACATCTTGCATTAACACAGGTTTGAAAACTCTTTGCATGTTGCAAAGACCTTCAAATATAGCAGGCACAAACCCCATGTTGTAATAGAGTAGCCTGTTAATTGCATTAGGGGTCAAATCTCAGCTGATTTTAGACATCTGTAGTGGACACAAGTTGGAAAATAGGCAATTCTGGTTAGATACCAGGAAACATTTTGTACCATGAGGGTGGTCAAATACTGGAACAGCTTTCCCAGAGATGTTGTGGAATATCTGTCCTTGGAGGTATCAGGACTTGACCGGACCCAACTCTGAGCAACCTGACCTGATTAGACCTGCTTTGAGCAGGGGGCTGGACTAGATGACCTCTGGAGCTCCCTTGCAAATGAAATTACTCCATGAATGTGTGTTTCTTATATATGTATCCATAGCTGAAACAGTCATCCTATGCTCACCAAATAGCTAGTGAAGAGAAACTGGGGCTTTTATGACTCGTTTTAGACTTCCACTGGAAGATGAGGTAGATCATGGCCAGGGCTTCATTGACTATAAAGAAAGCCTGGGCTACTTCCCTCAAATGGTGATGAATTCCACCCTAGGCAACTGTGGGTTAGCTGATATATAAAACATTTTCCATACTGCTAGTCTACTTTTAACTGAAACTCTAAAATGCACTCCAAAATCCAGGTGATATTATGATATAATTTCTACAGCCAGTGATAAAAATTAGTGAGTACCATGATGCAAAGAGGAAGGGAATAATTTCTTCTCCGTATTCTTGATATAGCAGATAAGAAGTACTGGGCTTAAATTCCAGCAAGTGAAAGTTATATTAGACAGCATGGGGAAACCTTTCTAACAGTGAGGTCAGTTAGACCATAAGATGAAGTAGCTTAGAAGGCTGTGTAGTATCTTTTTGAAGACTGTTAGGATTTTTCCCTTCGGTGTTCTCTTCTTTTGACTAAAGAATCCAAATTATTGTCTTTACTGCTATCCCTTATTTTTCCAAACCTCTAATTATAGTGAGGCAACATTGCTATCAGTTTAGAGAAATGGAGCTCCAGGTGGCAGTGCATTGACCTACTAATGCTCATGAAGCAGTTCAGTAGTGAAGCCTGGAATAAACTTGGTGCTCAGACATCTTGTTGCATGTAGTAGGTGTTAGGATCTGTTTCTAGGACTCCGTTACTGCCTTTTTCACACTCAAGCTAGAATAACTTACCCTGTTGTGTTATGAGAAGGAATAGAAAGAGGGGAGTGGTGGAGCTTACATGTGGATGTGGGCTTTTTTTCCTCAAGTGATCTGTATGTACATTAGCATGGGAGAAGTGTGCCATAAGTGTTGGGAGCATTAGGCTGTGGTAGCTCCATTAGTCACAGCCACGAGCAGAGCAAGAAGGTCAGTGGAAAGCTCTGGTTTTGGCATTAATGAATGTGAAAATGTAACAGTGCATAATAATTTTATGCATTTGTTCCTTGAGTATGCCTATAAGGGATGCATCACAAAAGCTCAGTCACTGTTTGTTCCTTATATGTTGATGTTCACTGAGGCCAGCTGAAAGATTTGCTTTTTCTAACATATTTAGCACTGCAAGCCTGCTCTGATATCCTGGATGTTTTCGCTTTTTCAGCATATAGCTACATCTTCTTTACTCATAAAATAGTGGTTAAAGCTCTTACAATGAATACCGGTCATTTTCTTGTTCTTGTTTCACAGTAGCTGAAGAACACGCCTGTCGTCAGTATAGTGTTCATGTCTCTGAAGTCCAAGGACACAGTGTAACTATCTGCTCTACAGACAGTTAATAATAATAATTATTAACTATAATAATTATTATAATAATTATAATAATCACTACAGATTTCCCTAGTATTCTAGAAAAGGGTCTTTCCATTTTATTTGGATTATAGTGGATTAGATGTCCAGCCAATGGAAAAGGCAGATTTTAAATGCTGTGTTACCAGGATTTTATATGTACATTGTCTTGCTTGGACAGAGAAGTGGGCAGAACTGGGCAGAATATTATGCAATAGTTTGTCTCTCTCAGTCAATGTCCTTGTCAGACAAACATAATTTTTGAAGTTAACAGGGAACCACTAAACCAATAGCTTTTTTTTGAGAGCCAGCTTGCTTTGAATGCAAAAGCCAAAACTAAGCTGGTGTAGCCTGTGCATTACAAGCTTGTGCTTCAAAGTACAGAAACCTCATAGGCACTGGAAACATGTGTCCTTGCCCTGAACCTACCAAGAAAAATGTTTATAACTCTTTTTGTTAACAGGAAGCAGGCACTGAAGGATTTCTGCTTTTTGAATAAGTGTATTTGAAATAGCACAAGGTATACAGTGTATTAGTTCTTCGTGGTTCTGTTCTCACTAATCTATGTAGCTGTCCTAAAAATCTAGTAGCTACGATCAAGGGGATAACTAGAAGCTGTTGTATATATGATTATCCACATCTAGAACTGTGATTAGCCACAGCTATGTATCTGATGACGTTGATTTGCTACTGGTATCTCTGTGTAGATGACAAATGTTTGGGATATTGGAAACTCAGTAGAGCTATGGCATCATAAATTCTAAGAAATTATAAAAGTGGAATTTGGTAAGGAGATTCTTCTCTGTGTTTGCATACGTCTGTGTGCTGTGTTCACAGGGTACCTCAGGCTGAAAGCGACCTCAGGAGGCCTCTAGTCCAACCTCCTGCTCAAAGCAGGGTCAGCTGTAAGACCAGGTATAAGACAAGGTTACTAAGGGTTTTAAGATATGCCTTAAAAACCTCCAAGGACAGAGACTGCCTAACCAGGCATTGAGCAGGCACATAACAAAGTCACGTGGTTGCAGTTTTTGAATCTTGTGATGAAATATGTGATGTTGTTGGAACACATAGTGGGGCTTATAAATGACAGGCTGTAGATAAGTCAGTGAAGGTGCAGGTACTGTTGTTACTATTCTTTCATGTCTTGGCCTCCCACACTCATACTTCTGACACTAGTCGTGATACCAAGACAAAACCCGGTCTCCTCCTTCCACGGATCCAAAGGTGCAGTAGAGGATTGTAGGACAGCAGTGTTGTTTTTGCTATTCTGAAAGCTTTTTTGAGAACTGAGTTTAAAGGACACGTTTGTCAGAATCTGGGTTCACTGAATAGCCAAGTATATGTGTGCATGCAGGACTTGAGAGCTGGAGAGAAAAGGACAGCAGTCGGTGACCTGAACCAACTGCCACATTGGGTTTTCATTGACCTTTCTATTTTAAATGACTGTCTTGCACTGCTGGTTTGCAGGGACTTAAGTGGTACAGTCTTGTCGGCCCTTCCTTCAGTGAAATTAATCTTGTGGCGAGGGGAGCAAGGCAAGATCTTGTGGTCTTTCCTCTTTACTCATAATTCCACTGAACTAACTTGCATGAATACACTTGCTTGCACGTATAAGAATTTGTAGATGAAGACCCTACATTAACATCTTCTTTTCAAAGTAGTAGACAAATGCCATTACTCCAAACATCTTCCCTTCCTTCTTCAGGATTATAAAAACAGACCACAATCCTGAGAAACATGCTATGCTCCTTACTAATGCCTGGAACCATGCTATAATAATTCATCATCTTTCCTCTGCTCTCTAAAGCTAAACCATTAGGGGCTGAGCTAGCACTTGGGCGGGAGACCACAGCAGTGCCATAGGCAAGCCGAGGAATTACTGAACAATACCTGGCAGAACAAAAACCTAATTAGTGAAAGTCTTCGCTTGGATTCCCTGTTTCCGCTGAATTTGAGTAACAAAACAGGAAAAAAAGTCCTATTGAATTATTATGTACTTTATTATATGTAACTCTTGTTGGATCCTGAGTGGCATATAAGCTAGAACGGATAGGAATTTTTTTCTCGGCCAAACATGTTTTGATGATGACATTGACCGCTGGGCAAGTGAACTGAGTCAATATGCATGACGTTTTAGAATATGTTTGAATTTTACTGTAGTAACTTACGTTTATGAAAAGATCAACACATGAAAAAAGGCTCTCTCATGTATTAGTTCAAACTATAAATGTGATAGAAACTTTACAGGAAAGATAATGAAAAATGATACACCACATTTTTATTAAACTGTAAAACTAAAGGCAAGAGTTTTTGATAGTATAAATGAGCCAGGATTGAACTGTGCCAGAAAGGAAAATATTAAAAGTTGTAGTCAACATTTGACATACTCTCAGTGGGGCATAGTGCTGACGTCAACAATTTACCTTCACTAATTATTATAGCACCTGAGAGACTGCATGTTGGTGGGAGATAAATTTCAGGCATTCTTTTTTGCTTACCCAAGTGTCTTTCAGTGAAAGCTAGGGGCATGTTCATATTTTTCTACCAAATGTCTTTTCTCATTGTTTATTCGTGCTTTCATACCTGAGACCCAAGGAGCAACAACCGCAGTCAAGTGAAAGGCCTGTAGCTTGTCGTTAAATCTTGGCTGGACTTGCTCAACTCAGCCGTTGCCTGCTTCCTTAGTTTAGGGTTGTTGTGATCTGCATCAACAAGAATCTAAAGCAAAATGAAAGAGGAGGCAGTTCATGCCTAAGGAAGACTTGACTTAGATAATCTGATACCGCCAAGCTGTTTCTGATATGAAATTGAGTGCAATTGTAAACCAATGCCGTCAGACTGAAACGGGCGGTATGATAACTCGCCATGCCTTGGAATACGAGGTTGAGATATTAAAGGTAAGACACCGACTGGTATGATATGTACAGCTGAGTGATAAAATGTGGTATCTTACCTATCAACTTCTATGTCACTTGACAGAGTACTCTGCGTTAACACAGAGGAAAAGGGAAAGGCAGAATCTCCGTCTCAAAGCCTGTTCATTGTGAATAATAGAGGAGCTGAAATATGCTTTTTTTTCCTCACTCAGTTTTTCTTCTCAGTCCCTCTTCTTTTATGTATGAATGCATTAGATATTTCCTAACTATCTACTTAGATTTTAAGTGTCACACTATGGAGGATGATTAATGGTTAATGATTAGGTGAGATGAGAAATTCAATGCATTGCAATGGAGAAAGAGAAAAGTTGATGTTTTTGAAAGAGATCCTTAAAAAAGGAGATTTCATCCATCAGAAATGAGATTGAGAACCAAGAAGATGCAGGCAAAGACATCTTTATGGTTTTTAATACCAACAGCTAGGTGGTGTTAAGCAGTTTTCAGTTTACAGGCAAAATTATATGATAATTAGTGAAATCTTTGCACTGGAAAAATCTTATAGAATTATAATAGTGATGGTGGAAAGTTTTCATTATTGTGTAGCACTTTTAAACTTATAATTTCTAAACTCTGGGATAAGGGATTAGTGGGATTTAAATCAATGCTTTTACTCCAAAACCACCTACCACCTGATGTAAATAAGAAATTAGCTTTTTATGTGTAGAGAGGAACTGGAAAAAAGTAATATAAATACTTACGAGAGCTGAGACAAGTTTACAACATAAAATACAAGTTGCAATATAAAATTATCCAAACACATCAACAAGTACAAGTGTATAAGATATGCTGTATTTCCTCTGTTATTGATAATAATAGAGTCACCTGGCAGAAATATTCAAATTTCTAGTTTACCAGGGTTAAAAAATGAAGAGTTAGGGGCCAGCAGGTAAAAAGTTCACCATGATACTATCCAGATTGATTTCTGAAAATAAGACAGTCAAAAGAGTAGCGCCTGCGTCTAAATCTACACCACATCAAGTAGGGAGAGATGAGATTTCTGTTCTTAGAAGTGACAGCAGTACTGGGGATGGAATAGAAGATGTTCACTAGAGCAAGCAAATAGTCTTTACAAAACCCAGCTTTTTCTGTGTGATATAAACGTTCTGATTTCTTGCATACAACTCTGTATGTTAGGACCACATAGAAAAAGCAACAGTATTTTCAGCCAACAGTGTTTTATACAAACTGATTTCTAGATCGTCTGCCTTTGTGGGACTAAGTATGGATCTGCAAATATATGCAAGTTTTGAGGAAGCTATTAAGGAATATTGTGTGCTTCATAGCCAATATTCAGCATCTATGTGCTGATCTCTCTTTGAAATCTGAATCCAAAGTAGATTTCTTGTAGTGGCATGATACAGTTCAGGAAGTTCTGCACACCCCAAACCACAACAACAAAAACAAGGACCAAAGAGAAGTATGTCAATTTATTCAAAATTTACCGGAAATGGATGGGAGGATTTCAAAGCTAAAAAAAATTTTAAGCAATTCCAAGGTAATGTATATGGACAAAAACCATACAAAATAAGAGGATGAAACGAGACTTTCTTTCATCACACAAAAGGTTGCAAATGGAAGAAAATAACATTTTTATACAGTTCTCTTACAGTGTATCATTTATCAAACTTGTATTAAGTTATTTAGATCATCCACAATTTTTGTTATTTTTGGATATTAATCTTTTAAGTAAGCTGAGGTGCTAAAGCCTTATTGCATATTGTTTAGTTAGTAAAAGCAATGTAAAGAGAAAAAGTAAAGGATAATAGTGAGAAAAAACAATAGAGAACTGGCCCTGAGAATTAAAACACAGCAAAAAGTCTAATACAGCAACAGGAAAATTAATCCAAAATTGAGCAACCAAACAGTACAGAAATAAAAACAACACAGAATTGACATCTTATACCTTGATATAGTGCTGACTTTTCTCTCATTGTCACGATTACATGTTATAGAAGATATCTGTAAAACCACAGATTGTACATTCAGTGCTTGTTCTTTGCTTGCATATGATTATTTCTCATTACTCCTTGCAAGCTTCCTTCTCCTTTCCTAAACCACCACTTACATAATTGCAGAAGATAAATCTTTTATTCTTTCCTTGTGCTTTCTCTGTATTGACGTGTGGTTTCTCATCTCATATTTAAATTATGAGCTCTTTGGTACAGGGATGTTTGGCATAGCTGTGCCGTGCACAGCAGGGTCCTGATCAATGAGTAAGAATCACATTACAAATGTCTGTTACTAATAATAACAATGAAAGTGTTTAAAAATATTTTATTAAAGGTTTGAGCAAGGACACATTTGATGGTGAATTTTTCATCTTCTCAAAGGTCTGGTAGCATGCAGCTGTTTTTATACTGCTAGAGATGGTAGGTACTCTATGAGAATGATCTGAGAATATTTGATTTAGGCTTGAAAAGATTAAGCCATAAAAATACTAACAGAAAAAAGCCTGATTCCGGTCCCATGTGGACCGTATTTCAGAACTACTCTACTAATTTCTGTGGAGCTGCACCCAACTTGCATGACAAGACATTAGGTGATAAACAAGGCAGCGGGGAATACTAAGAAGAAAATCCATCGCCCCCACTAGAAAGCCTCAATCTGCAGGATTTAAGATAAAAGGGAGAACAGTGGGAATGCTTGCAGTGTCAAGGAGCAAGAGCAAGAAGAGGTCCCAGTTTTACTCAAATGCATATTTCAGTCTTCTGCCGAGTAGTCACGGAACCATGAACTTGTAACTCAGATTTGTCTGGTTTTAGGAGAGTGACCTGAGCTCAGAAGGTAGAGCCTGTTCCGATGAATGCGTTCAAGCATTCCGCGTAAGCTGGAGCAGCTCTGCTAGCCTGGGTTGAGAACAGGCCGGCTTCAGATCACCGAGCTCACTCACGGTTGACATGCTGTTACAGATAAGGGTGTTTGAACTCTCTCAAACTAATCAGGGATTTAAAACTGCTTTTCCATGGCCTGAGTGAGGTTACTCAGTCCCCTAGTCTGGCCTTGCCAGCAAGACTGGCCCCTCCATGCTGCCAGCTAAAGAGGGCTCAGAAGGGAGTTAGATGTTGCATAGTTTGGCACTGGCGTGAGTTAGGTGGGTTGGTTGGTGTGGAGTGGTAGAGTGGAGGGGGTTCAGATGCATGCTAGGTTAGGCAAGGTTTTTGTGACCAACAGCAGTGCGTAAGTCTTGAAGTTAGTTTAGTCCTTTAGATGCCTTAGACCCCTTGGCAAGTAAGGACTACCGATTACTTGTGTTGTCTTCTTCTCCTCTTATATATTGCAGATGATAGAAAGTCCTTGCTTTGTATGTCCGGTGTGAGATTTACTCAAGGGTAGTGAGAAAGGCAGTAAGCCAAAAAGCAGACAAAAGTAAGCCTAAGCAGTCATTTGTAGTACCTGTAAACTTTATCAGTGTCAGGTTCATTGGATTTAAAAGTAATCTGAAGGGCTAAATCCACTGGAAAATGCAAAACACAGTCATGGTGTACATACACATTAATTCTGACAAATCCTGAATGTGTCGGACTGGTGCACATGGGCAGATCCACTGCAAAGGCAGAGCACGTTCTTTGGGTGTGCTGAAATCTCGGTGCTTTGTGATGGAGTAAAGCTGCGTTATGAATTTCTCACAGGAAAGCGTGCCCTCTGCCACCGCCGTGGCTGGCCACCAGCAGCACATCGCCACTGTGGGCATTTGCTGTCTGAGAGCATAATACAAAGAGGTTTGGTTCCACTTCGTGGTGTGTATACGAAGTTTGGTGAAGAAACATTTTTAGATAAAGGGAAATCTTAATAGTTCTTCGTTTAACTTTTTTTCTATTAAATGTATATTGATACTGCTTTTCCTGTATGATCAAAACTTTTCTCGTCATTTTCACTGAAAGAAATGTTTAAACCTGTTACATGTATATGCAACAGGTATATTTTGTATTGCTAAGAAATAGTTAAAATAACCCCTGTTTTGAAACCTTGGAGCTATGATTTAATCTTCAGATCTCTTCGTCCATGACAATCCAAGTGTGCAAGTTGTCACATCAGTCAGTGTCAAAAATAATTTTATATATTCCAATAGTATGGCGTTAAATCTACTAATCTTGCTTAATTTGTTAACTAGCCTAATCCTATCAAATACAGCATGCATTGGGGTATAGAGCAAGTGTTCTCAATGTTCAGCTCACTCCCTATTAAACTCCTAATCCGAAATCACCAGCACGCTGAACCATTGAAATGTCGTTTTGAAACTCTGGCAGAGCTTCCTGGCCCATGGAGTCAGCTTGTCCTTTTTTTCTGACTTTATTGATGGCTTTGCCTTGAAATCTGTAAAGAAGTAACCTGTAAAAGTCTGTGTGCTGGGTTATTTAGTCATCTATTTATATCCATATTTATTAAACTTGTATCTACTTTCCAAGCCTCGAGGCATATTTACATCTTTGAAATCATAATCCAAATAAGTTACTGCCATAGTAGCAGGCACTCTACGTTCAAGTAATCACCAGTCGTTGCTACAAGAAGAGAAGGCAAAATGCTGTCCTAACAAGTCTTTTAAAACCCTAAGGAGCATCTATATTAACCATGAATAGACATTCATATGCTCTATTTTATGAAGACCCAGGAATTTTGGAAGATAGCTGAATCAGAACATACCCTAAATACCTACAATGCAAGTCTTAAGCAAGATTAATACATTTAATGTTGGTAACAGTAAGGTATCTGCCAATTTCAGATGTAATCAAGAATATTTAAAAAATCTAAATTTAATTTTTACCTGCTCTTTATGTTAACTTTTCTGGAACCAAAAGACGTGCCACACTACTAGATTTAAAGGAAAAGGAACTTGATCTGTTTTCACCCTGAGCTGAGATGACTTTCTATGGGCCGTAGTTACTGCTGTTGGTTGTGGGAGATAGCAAATAACAAGGAGCACTTCTTTTCTCAGGCAGGATATCTTCTCTGTTTAGGGTGCCAGCAGTTTTTACTACATTTGGAAGAGAAAGCTGTAGTATATTAGGCTTTCCTCAAGTGTCTATAAACTGGGCTAACCTGAAAACATCAAAAGCCTTTCCCATCAAATGATGTAGCTGTGAAAGGCACTTACTTCTGTTTTGACTCTTCAGTGTGTATAGCAGATGTCAGAGGTGATCAAGAACTTGTAGACATGAAATTAATTTCACAGTAGATAACTAATCATATTTTCTACTGTAATTAGCATGTGCTATTGTTTATATTAGTGACAAGGCCCCATATATGGATCAGGTGAAACAAACAAGCAAGGTGACCGAGGATGAATTATTGAGAAGACAGAAAAGTTGGGAAAAGTTATTTTCTGTTATTTTCAACAAACAAAAATAAAAAGTTTGGAATCTTGATCTAACTTAAAATAATGTTTAGTCTTAACTGATTAAGAAATAGGTTAGAGAACAGGAAAAAAATGAAGTTGAAACCACACAGAGTGAAAGAGAAAAAGAAGTAGGGGACAAAGAAGTCCCTGTTGGTAAATGCTCTCTGAGTACTCTGTTGGTCTAGAGAGCATGGCAGACATTCTTGAGATTTTGTAGTTACCTAAGCAAGTTCAAATAAATGGATTTTTTTCCCCTCCATGGGTGTCTTTCTTAAAGCAGATTAAATTCTGTAGCATGATACACTGAATCGGCTAGGTTCATTTCCTTAGACCGTCTAAAGTAATGCATTTTTCTCAGACATGTCACAAGCAATCCTGTCAACATTTGCCTGAATGGGTTTGTTTTAAATCATAAATAGTTGTGATATATATAGTAAGTATTCAAGAACCTTGAAGCAAAAGAAGGTCATGGCCTTATGAGTACTCCCAGCTCCTCATCTAAACGTGGGTCTTGAAAAGTTTGTTTTGGCCCGTCTCAGATATGAGGTCTCACTGCTTGGGTGTTTTATCTTGTGCTGTCTCTCTTTCCATCTGTCTTACGAGCTTGTCTTCTCTTTTAAAAAATTGCTGTGTTTCTCCATGCCCCCCTGGAGTTTGGTTATTTTGGTTTCTGTTTACCATCTCATTCTTAGTTCTGGTGACAACTGTTCATTTTGCTCTTAAATATTTTGTCCTTCTGCTTTTATGCTGTTTTTATTGTACAGTTGTTTATCCAACACCCCAAGCGGTAGCAACAAAATAAAGTAAAATATGTCCCTCCTGGTAGAGGGTGGGCTTTTCTTCGATAAATCAGTGAAATGTTTGGAGGACTCCCCCTGTGCTCAGAAAGGAGTGGAATATTTGAAGAAAGCCTCCTTCTGCTGTTTTGTTGATCTGTTAATAAACGCATTTTGTGGACCGTGCAAGTGAGATGTGTCAGGAATGCAAATGAGAGATCTTGCCCTGGAAGGCTGGTATTTCTAATGCTTTATTTTTACAGCTACAGCAACAGGAGGGAACCAGCAGGTACTGGTTATAGTTATTTTGGTCAGCGTCTCTGAAAGGAGGAGACCAAAGATTGTTGAACAGTTAAGTCATTAGCAGGGAACGTGTTTCCTAACATAACTTCAATTTTTATCACGGCAAGCCTTTAAAGGACTCAATTTACCATAGGGTTAGGCACTGCAACTCCAGATTGCAGTGCCTAATTTTGGTCAAGTGAGGTGCTCTTTACAGTAGAGGGCTGTGTGCTCACAGCCAGAGACGCAGAGGCCATCACGTCTGCTTTGCCAGCTTAGGGAGCTGGATGTGCGGAAGAGAGAGGGATTTGTGGTTTATGATCTGCTTAGTTTTTTGTGCGTGGGAAAATGCCTGCCTTCACAAAGGGCTGCAGATTTGAACCCCCTCTTTGGGTGCACCATGCGAGCTTTACTTTCTTACCAATTATAGGTGGTAAAAAAAAACAACCCATAGATAACTTTTTAATCCAATATCCCACTTGTTAATGTTTTCATTTTGGATGTGACACTCGGGTTAAATTCACCTCTGTGGCTCAGAAGATGCAAACCTGTACCACCTTGAAGAAAGTTTGAGAGCTTTGGCCCTAAGATGCTGTAGCAAGAGAAGCGTTCAGCTCTTGTGCTGCCGTGTTCCGTTTCACATTGCTTTGTTAAGCAATAGTAAAGGGGTATAACCAAAAAATATCAATCTGACTCTACAGTGTAGTAAGGAAGGTGTTGTACGTATTGGTTAGGTTACCTATTGGTTAGAAGGGGGAGAACTGGCTTCTAATGCCTGCTCCCATGAATGCTCAAGTTATTTTTAGATATGAGCAGTGAGTAGCATATGGACCTCTACTGTAATCACTGGAAAAACATAGCTTGAAGTTGGTTGTTTTCCAGGTTAAAGCATTAACTATCAGGAACCTTCCTCAGAAACCTGCTAATTGTTGCACTAAGGACGGGTGTGGTTTTTTGTCTAATCCCTTTAAATTTTCAAAATAATAAAAAATTGGCTTTTCTGAGTTTCTTTTCCTTATCCACAATTTATTTCTCTACAGTTATTTTATATGTTTGAAATAAAAGGCAATTTTAATCACAAAAGCTCAGACCCTAAGTTACGGAGAAAGCATAGTTCAGCAAAACAAGTTGCAAGCCCTAATGTTGTTCTGTGTGTTTGAGTTCAAATCTTGAGGACCTGAAAACATTTCGGATCATATGAGAGAGAGGACTGAAGTTTTTAATGACAATACAGCCTTACATCTCAACTGTTTTTGTGGTTTATCTGTTTCTTTTTTAAAAAGAAATTGCTCATGTCAGACAATTAAGAATTCATCAGTATGTTTACTTCTGCATTTGCCAGTGCAGTTTTGTGGAAAACCAGAATATGCAAAGGTTAGCAAATGCGATATTTGGAAGATTAGATGCACCTATTATCCCTTAGGGGTTTTATGGTTGCTGATTTTTCAGGTGATGAGCAGCAATACAGATCATTGGGGTGTCATGAAACTTTCTTTTCCAGAGGAGGAGAATTTATTACCCTTCGTTTCCCCCCGTCAATGATTTCACATTGTACAAGTCCCCTTTCACCCAACTCCTCTCTTTCCTGCACCATTGTACTTCAGACTTCTAAACAACTGCTCAGTGACCTCCAGAGATTCTTTCGAGTTTTTCAAGTCCACACTCAATTTCTTGAAGGTCTGCTCCGAGATCTGTCCCTCCTACTTTCCACTTCTGTGCCTTCTGTGCCACTTTCCACTTTCAGTATTTCCAAGGGGAGATTTCTGTTCTGATTTGTTGTTCTGTTTAGTTGGTTGCCACCTACACGTGTTGGAGACCATATACCCATATATGCACACATATACCCATAAACATAGAATAAAATTCTGCAGCACCATAGTTTCAATTTATGTCAATAGTCTATAGGATCTCAAAGTTTTGTGAAAGCATTCATTTTTGCGCCATCCAAATATCTATTCTGTATTGGTTTTTTTTTTAATTTAAGAATATTTTCCTGCTCTGAAGCTTGGTGACAGGAGAAGTAGAACACATGTCTCAGACCTAGTTGCTCACCTTAATGCAAGGACTTGAAAGGCTGATAAGTCAAACTTCTCCCATTAAATTCCATGAGAGGTAGGAAATCCTGTCTCTAAAAGAGTAAAAATGTTATTGATTAATTGCTCTGGCAGTATCTTGCACGTGCATGGCAAGGAATGTAAGGACCCAGCTACCTCTGAATTCAAATTTAGATGCTAAGAGCTGGGAGCTGCTACCTCAAAGAGATGTTTTCTAAAGAGTCTTCAACTCCCAGCACTTCTTAGGTATCAAAAGCAGTGGTCAGAAATGTGGTGGATGCTTTACAAGCCTAGACAAATGGCAGCCCTCGTGACAATAAATGTGCAGTAGCAGAATTTATTTCTAGTTTGTTTTCAATGGCTGACTGACAATGAAAACAGGAAGAGAGGAATTGCGCTGTAGTCTTCATTCTCCTGCACCTTGGAGCCTAAATGCGGTGAGGAAGAAAGCAGCATGTTTCCTTGTCTGTAGTCCTTCCAGTAATCTCAGCTGTTCTCTAATTGTAGAGGTGATTGAGTTTTTTCTTTTCTGTCCACGCTTAAGAACCAGAATGGCAGAAATAGATCACAAAATGTAAGTTCTGTGAAGAAAAAGTTGCTAATGAAAATCTGGAGGAAAAGAGTTTTCTTAGGAACATAAAAGAAGAAAGGTCTCCTCCTTCACTGAGATCAGTCCCCTGCTCTTCCAGGCAACCATGGTAGTGATCCTACTCATACATTTATGACATTCACTTTGTCTTTATAAAGCTATTATTGAACTACTGCTTTGCAGCGTCCCTGAGCCATCCATAGGTAAGCAGCGGACCCATAGTACGTAGGGGACCCATAGTGCACGAGCCTGCGCTCTGAGCAGAGGAGGGCTGGTTCTGCAGGCTGCTCTGCTCCAGCGCCGCAGAGAGGAGTGGAGCTGATTTATGCTCTTCTTCAAAAATCACCTAGAGATTATATGTGACTGAGAGAAAATCTCCAAAGAGCCTGATTGGTTTGAATATACAAATTTATTTTGCTGAATTTATTTTAATTTCTCAATCATAATAATTTATCAATATCTGCTTAACACTGCATAAATATTTTTCCTGTCTGGATTTATATGAAACATTTTTTTTTCCTTTTGACTAGAACCACAGAGCATGAGCACTCTGGCCCTCTTAGCCAAGCAAAGTGTCCACAATTTTTTTGGAAGGCAGCAGTGTTCATATCCGTGTGATATGAGAACTATAAGCGTGTCAGTAGGAAGAGAAATAGTGTTTCTTTCGTATTTCTATAGTTTCTACTATGGAGTGAATTTTGAGTTTGCAGCTGTGGCTGGTTTCTTCTGGACTTTTTGATTACCCGTAATTAATTTATTATGTTAATGACATAACTTGCTTAATATGTTTAATGCAGATTTAAGACCAGTGGGATCGTAGGTCGTGTCATCAGAGTACAGCACTCATTTTCACAATTCACCCAATTACGTCTCTATTGAAGCCAATAGCTTCAGTTTACCTAAAGCAGATTTCCCAGACGGGCATCCGTTCTTGATTTGGGAACATTAAGAGGTGGAGTGTTCTCACCAGTTCCTCTGGGGGTTTGTCACACCGTGGCCCTTGGCTTGTCCCCACTGCAGTTGTTGCTACAGGTACATAGGCTGAAAATGAAAAGTCGATAGTTCCAGCAGTGATGTCTGCAGTAAACTAATCAGCGCTGGCTGGATTGAGATGTCCGCCTGGTATTTTGTGAAGAGAGGTTTTCTAAAGTACTGGTTGTCAAAATAAACACTGACGAAAACTTTCCCATGGAGACTAACAGCCGGTTCTGTCCTACTCTTTGCTGTGGTTTAACAGGATATTTCAAAGACCTGGTCTGTCCCTATTATCTTTTCCATGTAACCATCTTAAAAGTTGGTGTCAATAAAATTCCTGCCTTGGCTCGTGAACCTGCCTAATGTGTAGATCAGAGAGAGCGTGCAGCCAGGAAGGAGGTATTCCTGAAGAACCTAAACCATCGGGTAGTTTTTTCTCACAAACTTGGTGTTAAATACTTCACTGGCTTTGTTCGGTTAAGACCAAGAAATAAGGTATTTTTGGAACTCTAACCAGCTGCATGTTTTCTTTTTCCCAGGTAGAAGTCACTATTTGAAAATACTCATATAAAACCCCTTCTCTGCACTGTATATTTGTAGGGATTTCAGCCATATTATAATGAAATGCAAAAGTCTCTCTGAGTCTGTTTTATGACCTGTGTCTTGCATTAAGTATACTTGGCAAGTTGCTCTGAATAATTTAGTCTATTATGTCTTGATTTAGCTGCAGCTCTTGCAAGATTTATTTTAATATAGACTACTTCACCATTATGTTTTTAAAAGGTTCCTTTTTCTTAAAATCGCAGACATGGTCTTAAAATGAATTGTTAGATTTTCCTTGTTTTTAATAAAATATTGTATTGGGTAGTGCACTTCTTTATTCATAATATGAAACTAGCATATTCTTAACCCTGTTGTTAAAATGTGTCAAGTATTTGGCTAATGACTGGGCTGAATAGATGTCTGTCTTTTTCATTAGAGATGTTTCTGCTTCTTAAAACGTTTCTCTTTCTGCTTCTTGAGTGACTACACCTTCGTTAAGAAAAGATGATAGGAGCGCATCCACATACGAAGTAGGGAAACGGGACGTTCAGCTGACTGTCATCATCTACCCAAGTGGCATGTCACACTGAGGAAACTGAATATGAACAGAATAAAGAAATAGTTGGATTATAAAAGTTAGAGGTAGCAAAAATGGTAGAGGAAGCAAATACTTTAGGAGTATTTTGACTTTACAACTTCCTTTGATTTTCCACTTTCATAGTTTTGCATTGGTGTGAACAATTGTTGAAATGTGCCTATGCATACATACCTGTTGCCTAGATAAAATGTTCTGATGAAATGACTTCTATTAATTTTGAATTACATTTATTAAATGTAATGCAAACCATGAAAATAGAAGTATTGAATGGTTAAGCTCAGCTTCTCCTCCGCACTTCACTTGTGCTTCTTTTCTCATCCTTCACGTGCACGTGGCTGGAGCCATGACTATCCCACCTGCCTACCTTTGCTGTTAGTGTTGCTGCTGGCAGAGCATGTCTAATAATCTCCACTCAAAACCTGACAATTTGCTTGATCAGGAAACCTACATTTTCACATATATTTCAATATTTAACTGGAAAGTAATCCAAGGCCTTTGTGTATAAGTTTAGGAAGAAGAAAGATCAAATGGAAGACTGCAGAGGGTCAATGTGAACTACGCTGCTCTTAATTCTTGCAGCTCTTTACAAAAACAGAGCGCCAGATATTTTTTAAATATTTGGGTAGTTGCCTTTTCGTGAAGTCAAAGGCTCCTAATTCCCTAGCTAGCTCCTAAGTATCTTTAATATCAGATCAATGACTCGACATTAATTTTGTGCTTCAAGGCTGCAGCTTCAAGGCTGCAGCTGGTCACTACACGCAAAACAATTTTCCCCTGTGCAGAGATAGCTACATGGATTCTGGTGGGCTTTAAATTTTCAAACACAACAGTTGTTAGTGGTTTTAGAAATCTTGTTTAAACAGGTTTTAAACCTTCTGTGGTACTGTGTTGATTTCAGTGGAAGCTTCTGACGTCCAGCCAAGTCCACATCTGGCCAGCTTGAAGTCTCTGAACTGCTGAGATCAGCCAGCTCTGAAGTCTGCAGGGACTGACTTCTGAGGCTGTTGAGGTTGCTGTTAGGATAACTGTATTAAAGAGTGTGAGGCTGTCAGAAGTGAGACAATATACGTATGAGGGACACACACATACCAAAGACAGAGAAATAAGTGGCATATCAAAGCAGATGGATAAGAAGATCCATTGGGCCAACCAAGGCCATTTCTGTTTGGATTCCCTGAAAACTATTTATTTGTTTCTTTTGCTTTATGGTGATAGTGGAGCAGAAATACATTTGAATGAGAACAAGGAAAGAGTAGTATACAATTCAGACTTTATTCTCTCTTCTCTCTTAAGATGGGATGTAACTAGATCTATTGTATAGATTTAATTTTTTTTCAGTCTTGCGTTTATTAGTGTTAGGTATTTTATTCATTCTGCTACACCCTGTCATGAACTCAAGGGAACTTCTGAGCTTCAGACCTTCTCCCTGTCTTGTACTGGATGCCGCAGAAGCATCCAGTAACTCACAGTGGTTTAAGACAGGCGATGGAGAAAACCTATCTATGGTTGAAAGTATAGTGGGAGGGAAAAGTGGATTTCTCAAGGCAGAATTTCAAGCTGGATTTTGTGTGGGCAGCTAAGAAAAACTTGTCTTCTTTTATGAAGAAACCCAAAAGATCTTAAATGACCGTAAGTATTCTGACTTTGACAAGCACCTTACTTCAAATGCATAGCCCCCAGCAACAGAGTGTCTCCAATGCTGTGTACTGAGGAGTTGATTCAGTTCCAATTCAGAGGCAAGAATAAAACCTACTGAGTAGTTACTGTTGTTTCCGGCAGCAACTGTGTGCTTTATAGAGGCATCGAGCTAATGATCCAGGACAACTCTGCTTTAAAATTGTGAGATTTCCGAGGATAACAGGATTTGATGGTACTGTGTGTCCATAGGCCTATTAGAATAAAATTTTATGGCTTAAAAAGCACATGTGGTTTTAAAAAATGGGGTTGAGACGGAAGAAAGTGTTCTTATATAATTAACCTAAGTATATATTCAGCTGTTATCATACCTCTAAAAATGTTTTGTGTAGTTGCACCGGAAATATTTGTTGGTGGTACAGGATTGGATAATGAGTTGTGCATTCACTAATATTTAAGCAGATGCTCTGAGCTGTGAGTCATGTTTTGAACAGGGGTATGTGGTGCCCGTAGTGTACATAGGCTCATGAATGCCTTCATTCATGCCCATCTGTTAAGGTGGCAGCGTGCCCACATACAAAAGTGGATCGGTCCCTTTTCTAGAAAGCATAGTGCCAGACTGTTATGAGTTTGGATGGCAAGCTTATCTAACATTGCAAACAGCGTCTCTGTTGCAGGAAATCCCTCCTCAGTATTAGGACTGAAGCATTAATAGGTGACTGGATGAACTAGGTTACCCTGGAGGATATTTTATGTGTTGAAAGAAACTACTGAAACGTGGCAGAAGAAAGAAGAGTGCCCATCTCAAAGCACAGCAGGATACCAAGAGGAAGTGTCTGATGGCTTGTTCCGTAGCTGCATTGCCTAGAGACAGCCCAAGACAGCTATTGCAGTCGGGCAAGGGCAGATGGTGTTGGGCAGTGGAACAGATCAGATGGATCTCTTCACAGTATCTCCTAGATGCTTGTTAATGGAATTAGCCCAAAAGGCATTATCTTAAATGGCTGCGTCATGTCCTGCATTGAACTGTGCAGAGTACTTGCAGCAAATTCTGAAGTTAAATAAAAAAGTAGATAGTTTTCCCGTAAGGCTTTTTGGATTAACTGGGCACAATTTTAAGAGGAAATTGTTTATTTGAAAATGAGGAAAAAATCAAAACTTTTGCATTGCTTTTATCTAAAGTAGGTGATTTTCATCTGGATCCATAACCAGATGAGGCTCAAATTTTAAACTCTGTATCTCATTTCCATGTATCTAACATGGATAACTTCCCTGCTCATGGCATTAGGAACTAGATGATCTTTAAAGGTCCTTTCCAACCCAAACTGTTCTATGATTCTACAGCTGAGGGCAAAAATAAGATTTCAAAAGTGAACACTTGGGTTTTTTGGGTTAAGGTCCTGCTCAAAATTTTTGATGTTTAGGCTTTGGATTTGTAGCACTGACAATTCCATGTATTTTTAAAAATATTTGTTCTTTGACTTATGATCTTTTGTGACATTATAGCATTGCCCATTCCCTCTCAACATGGAGTATAGAAATTTGATGACTGAAAAGGAAAATGGGATTTTGATCTATTCATGTGATTTTTATGGCTTAAGAATCGAAGCAAAAAGCAACGTCTCTTAAATACATTACAAAATTGTTAGAGCTGGCTACAAAATGTTTGGCTTAGTCGTCCTAATGCAGATTATTAGTTGACATTTAGTGAAGCAAATTCCTTAAAATACATGCTGAAGTACCTTTCTAATCAGTAGAGATGCGTATTTGAAGCCTTTAGGCCAAGATTCTATCCAAATAGCTGAACTCCTGAACTTCTTCAAGGTTCTTCAAGGTACCTGCCTTTATCCATGGGTTATCTGTGGAACTTGCATTAGTAAGGCTGATTTACTAGACCCCTACAATGTAGGTAGAAATTATATGCCTGATTTAGGCTGACTAAATCCCAGTCAGTGCCTTTTGGCAAACTGCCCAGTATTAATTAAAATATTTTTGCCTGGATCTGGTGCCCAAGGTGAAGGGCAAAATTAATCGTCTTCTAATGCACACAGTAAAGTTAATCTGAAAAACAAAAGAATATTTTATGTATTGCACAGAACTATTGCTCACTATTAACATTATAGAGCTCTGATAAGGTGAGGTACTTTTTTCTCTTAAAGAATCTTTCTAAATGCTGTATATCTTTTAAGAAGCAATGGCACTGAGGATGTAAAACTCATTATTTGCTCATTTTTTGTGAAGTCAATGTCTGATATGCTTTTGAACATTAAATTGTTCAATGTTGGTTCTCTTTGCACTTTTACTGTCCTACCTGTCCTGATAACAAAAATTTGCTGTACTGGGCGAGATGCCTGTATCGACTTTAGCCATTGTCTTCAGAGAGCATGTGTCTGTTCATCATGTCAGCTGGCTGATCGCTGTGTCAGCAAGCGCAGTCTCTCTTCCATGCCCGTAATTCTCCAGCTCTAAACATACTTAACAGTTAGCTGGTGACCTTAGAAAGTCTTTTCATCTCTGACTCCACAAGTGGTAGCGTGACTATTGGGACAATGTTTTGGCAAGGGTAATAATAGCTTAAAACACATTGAGGTTAAAAGCAAACATCTAAATGCATTTGTCCAAATGACAAAGATGAGCCACAGTTTATGAGGTCTCACGCACAGCTGAAGTAACTGGTACATGAACAGGCACTGACTTCTCTGCTTCTGGTTTCCAAGTATTTTTTCCCCAGATCTTTGTTGGTTAAGGAACAGAAACTGATGCCTAATATTTAAATGGACTTCAGGAGCTGGTGAAACAGAGGATATCGCATTTCCTTATGTACAGTAAATAGGTTTTGTGACATTCATCAGCAAAACCTCTAAGCATTT
The DNA here is from genome assembly GCA_008711295.1 of Anarhynchus alexandrinus. Taxonomy (NCBI): domain Eukaryota; kingdom Metazoa; phylum Chordata; class Aves; order Charadriiformes; family Charadriidae; genus Anarhynchus; species Anarhynchus alexandrinus. The sequence goes on along the minus strand of VUYV01000012.1, from coordinate 732,916 downwards.
TTAAAGAGATTCATGCTGCTGTCATGCTCTAATGCATTATAAAAGCAAAAAAGGGTAAATGAATTATTGTCAGATTTTTGGTGGGCAGAGTAATCTTTTAGAACTGCAGAGGGATTCCCTTGTTCTCTTGAGAGCAGCCTGGGTATGTGGGTGAATTCTGTGCTCATCCTACGCTCCTAGCTTGGAGCTCGGCAACCCCTTGCTGCATATTGTTTGTCACTTCAAGGAAGGCTTATCTCAGGGAATAACAGTAGGGAATGGGTGTTTTGGTAACCAGAAGGCAGAAGAGGCTGATATAAAATAAAACCAAGATTTCTCTGTTACGTGTCTTTTTTTGTTTCTTTTTCAGCTAGGGAGCGTGAGGGATGGAGTGCAGCCGCCATGCTTTTCACCACATACATATTCTTTGCAAGAATGTAGTTCCACTAAGATGAAAAACTTGAGCATGGCTTTTGGTGTACTGAGTTTCCAGGGCAGTGTTTCTGTAGACCCTTGGCTCCAATCCATTAAGGATTATCCAATTTAAAAATTGTGCCCCTAAAATTCACTGTGTTTATAAGAGACTTAATGCTGATAAAATCTTAGAGACGGCAGTCACCTGAACATCCTGGTGAGCCCTTATGGGAAGGACATATTCTTAGAATAACCTTCTGGAAAGCCTAAGAAGCAAGCAAAACATAAGTATAGCAATTCTTGCTGTTAAAAGTCTTGGTCACATGCAAGGTATGGAAGAACAGGTAGAAACAGATGTTGGCCCTTGGGAGGGCATTGCCCCTGTTCTCCGTCACATAAACATAGGAAGAGATTTTCAAAGGAATCAAAAGGGAATCAAACTTGGAGCAAGTCTTTCACAGCTTCCGCAATGTACTTGACCACCGGGTGAAGGAGTAGTTCAAATGTCTCTCCATTCAAATGGGGAAATGAGAACAGTTTTTGCCAACAGAGCCTTGCCTCTGCAGCCTTCACAGGGAGCTGCCGCATGCCAGCTCTCGCCATGCTGTGTTGGAAGTGGTGTCTTCTTGGTTGATAGCTGGCTCAAATGTCTCAGCTGCTCATACAAATCATTCAATGCAAATCAGTGAGATTTTCTAGACACAAGCAGTTAATATTTCAACAAGCAACTGCAGATAAAATTGCTGTGTCAGATTTCATGGCAAAAAGAACTGTTGCCCTTGTTCAGAAAATTCTGTGCCTGGAAAGTTTTCAGACCTTCCCATTCCAACCATCTGAAAAATTCCGCTTTCAGATCAGCTTTGAAACGTTCAGAGTCTCTGCATGCCAGTCTTTTTTGGCGTTGTTTTTCTGGTATGGAAGAACCAAAGATGAAACAAGGTGTTTTCTACCCCGTGGCAAAGCTCAGGGGGCAGATTACTGCTACAGACTTTGCTCTGGTTCTGTAATTGTCCTAATGTGTAGAACTGTATATTAGGATAAGAAGTCATTACTATCATTCAGGTCTTTCTGAGAAACTTCTTGCTGGATGCTCTATTTGCACAAGCGTGTTCATGCGTGTGTGGATGCATGTTGTTTTTCCAGCTGATTTTCCAAGGAGAAGTGGGCCTTTTGCTGCACACTGTTCCTTTCCCTACATGCAGAATTTTTCAGATTCCCAGAAAATGTCTACCTTGAAACATGTCAGTCCAATAACAGTGAAAAAAACAGATTAAATTTTGCACCATGGTTTGGCTCATATTTTTTAAAGAAATAGCTTGATTCTGCTGTAAAAAAAAACATGCTGGTGAAGCACAGCAGCTTCTTCTCTCTCTCTCAGCCCACACGTCTGCCATTTTTGCCCCCACTCTCCTAAATATGTCTATGTCACCCAAAGGACGTAGTCCTGGGCTTTTGGCCAATATCCTGGGCTTGAATTCCCACATAGAAAAGCATTTACTTAGGAAAATAATATCATGTGGCAGCCGGTAGGCACAATACTACCTCTACTGCCAGAATGTACTGACTCTAAATGAAGCTGTGGCAGATGGCCTGAAATGTTTCAATGCTTTCTTTCTCTAGACCAGGATTACCCAATTAATTTGTACTACGGTGCATTGGGTTGTTTTACCAGGTTCTTGTCAGACGGGTGAGATGCACTGGATCTAGCTCTGCTGGACCAAGCAGGGTCTGCAGGTGCGGTAAGGGCAGTCTACAGCCAAATCCCTGGGACAGCAGGCTCCTGGTGGGGCCAGATGAGTGGGAAGGAATATGGGATCATCCCTCAGGACACCAGGGATGACGTCCATTGGAATGAGAAGTGGACTCCTGGTTCAGATCATGACAGAGTGCACCATTTGAGCAGCCCTGTTTTAGATAAGAGTGGCATTTTACTTGGTATTGATGCTTTTATACGCACTATACCTGCAGAATTAGCTTTATGTTACCATTTATTGAGTGTTGTCCTCATGCGTGGTACTTGGTTGACAGAGCAAAAGGCCAGTAGGACCCTTCTGTTGTTGTGATTTGAGAAATCCATAAGTGAACAAAAAGGTTCTTTTCATTAAGAAAGTGGCAATGCATAGGGAGATTTGCTATAGCCTAGCAAAAATATATGGGGAAGAATAAGAAAGAGTCAAATATGACATCAAGATTTTGGGGGTTTGGACAGAGAGAGGCTGGTGCAATCATTCTTAGTGTGGCAGAGTAGTTGGCAGAGAAAAATGAGCAGCTATCATTTTGCTAGGTTTATTAGAAGCAGTGACTTTGAAGTGTAACCTAGTAAATACAGCCCATCAAACCAGAATTAGGCCAGCTGCGTATTACTGGAATAGCTCAAGGAAAATGTCCTTGTCTGTTCTATCCTCTTCTCTGGGTGCATGTTTTTACTCGGTTAAGAAAAGTCAGTGGAATTGCATTTAAAAGTGTTGTCACTTCGCAGTCTGTCACAGGGCTTTTGCCAGCTCCCTTCAGAAGGAGTTGGTGCCTAGAACTGTGCCAGCTGGTTGATCTGATCATCCCATCACTTTACTAGAAAATCTAAATATACAGCAGTACGAGCTGAAATATGTCTGCTGTCCTGTTTTGCGACTATTCTGCCTTTGAATGAAGAAATACTTTCACATTAAAGCGGTACTGAAGCTCTCTCTATCTTTCTGTTCTATAGGTTGTCATTTTGTATTTTGAGCCAAGTGTATTTCGCTGTGTTCTCCTAAGATGGGTTCGTCTTCTGGGCTTTGCTACTGTTTATGGAACTGTGACGCTCAAGCTGCACAGGTATTTCACATATTATTAATTTCCATCTCTGTGGGAGTATGTGCAATCTGTGTGAGTACTTAGATGGAAGAGCTGCAAATATTATGATAAACAAGCGCCGTTTCTGATTTTTAAAACCACTGTGTATTTCTCCTCACCATTTCTGCTCAAATTATAAGCTACTAATCCCAGTAGAGAACTACGAATGCAGACAGGATTTGATGAAAAATATATACCTCAGCTGTAAAATTGTGCAAGAACTGCTTTTCACGGAAGGTGAATATGTTGTTGTTGGATACACGAAAATACAGAAGTGTTCATAGAGTGTTCAAAAGTTTCCCTGTAAAGTATTCATAGAGAGATGCTTTCTAAGTGTTTAGATACAGCGATGGTGGGTAAAACAATACACCATGGTGTATATACTTACTATGTTTTCTTATGGCTCATAAGTCTTATGGCTTTCTTCAGGCAATCACAGCAGACAGGCTACACGCTCACAAGCATCAGTCCCTGCCAGCAAAAATGTGTGGGAAATTCTGGGTTCCACGGGGCTGGCAGTGCATTCACGTGGAATTCAGAAGTTAAGATTCAGAGACCCAACTTCAAATCCCACTTCTACAGTCCCCTTAAAAATTGAAGCCTTTTCTGAGTATACTGGATAAAATCCTAATGCTTTTTCCTCTTTAAACTTTAGTGAAAAAAATTACTGATACATTCTGTAAGTATTTTAATTGAAACAAAAAGATATGCAGTGTGTGTATATTGGTACTTGGACATCTTGGACGAAGTAGGCTTGCTCATATTTTTATCTTAGTTTCATTACTGTGTTGGCATGTTGTGTAGAGGAGGATTGATATTATGCTCGTAAACTGAATGAGGACTGAGAATATCTTGTGTTTCATGTTGCACTATTGGCTTGTCACATTTTAGGTGGAAAACCCTGCTTTCCCATTGAAATAGAGCCTCTTCTCGCAGCTCCCTTTTAGTTGTGTCCCTGGTTCCAAGTGTACACTTTGGCTGGTAAACTCTGACTGAATACTGCTGTGTCTGGCCACATCTTTGCATTGAAATTAATCCAGGAAATTCCACATCCTTATGGTATTTTCTGGGATGAACAATTTCTGATGCAAAAAGAATAACAACTAGAGCACTATAGAAAAGATACAAAAGAACTGGTCACTTTCCTTGGACGGTTTGTTGTCTGTAGCTCAGATACATAGAGAAACAGCATAAGACTGTGGAAGACTCACGTTGTCATTGCAGTTCTGCTACCCTAACAGGTTGTTTATATGATTTTACATGGTGTGAGAAAGCAATATCCTGACAGAGCTGTTGATCTTCCATTTATATGAATTGAGGACAGGCTGCAAAATTGGGCAGACAATCTTGCGCTTCTGCTTTGCTCATTCAGCTGTTCGGTGTTACTTGGCACCTGTGCTGACAGGGTCAGAGAACAGGACAAAGATTGAATGAGAAACCAAGAATGAACTACATCCTCATCCTTGATCAGCACAAAAAAAAAAAAGTAAGTTAGCAGTAGACTGGACTGTATCAACAGGACAGCAGCCAGAAGATTGAGGGAAGTGATTCTTTACTCTGCACACCTTAGATCATATCTGCAATGCTGTGTCCAGTTTTGGACTCTGCCAAGACATCAGTGGACTTGAGTGAGTTCGGTGAAAGGCCATCAGGATGGTCAGGGCTTGGAGAGGTTGAGGGAACTGGGCTTGTTCAGCCTCGAGAAGAGATGGTGTTGGAGGGACCTAACAGGAGCTGTCCAACACCTACAAGGAGGTTACTGAGAAGATGGAGACATGCTCTTTACAGTGAATGTATATTGGGAGAACAAAAGACAATGACAAATTGATACGGGAGATTTCAACTTTATACAATATAAATTAGCATCAGGGTCAACGTTATACAAGGAAAACATTTTCACTATCAGGGTAATTAAGCAGCGGACCTGGTTGCCCATGAGGTTGTGAATTTCCATACTTAAAGGTTTTCAAGACCCAACTGGATAAAGTCCTGAGTAACCTGGTCTAGATTCAGTGTTAAGCCTGCTTTGAGCACTGGATGGCTTCTGAGGTAATTCCAACCTGAATAATTCTGTATTTCTATGTAAAACACAAAGAGAAAAAAACCCACCCTATTTTGTATATTAATCTAGCATTACTCTCTCTAGGAATCTGTCTTTGTTTTCCACCCAGGTTTCCTGACCATTCATTTCCTACGTTTATGATATTGTGGTCTTTTTTCAGTGCTAAAAATTTCAGTCAGGGACTGTGCCTTGCAAAAGGCAGGTCAAGTTAGATGTGTGTCTTATTATATACATTTGCAACAGTTATGCTAATTAAGAATAATATGATGCTAATAGAAATTTGGTAGAAATTTTTGGCAGATCTAATTTAATCCACAGTTGTTACAGGGTTGAAGAATGGTGTACTGCAGACACCACAAGTACTCACAACAAGCACTGGTTCTCTCCTGCAGGTAGCCTGTGTTTTGCCTGGGGGAAGAACTGATTGCTAGCAAGGAACTTGTGATTTTTCTAAGTTTAGTGAGAAAACCAATATTGTGTAAAAGCAGCTATTAATGATAACCAGAAAGTCTAAAGCTGTATTTCTCAACAAATGGGGTGCTTTGAATAGCACTGGAGCATGAAGGTTATCCAAAGCCAGGTAGGAGGCACCGGAAACACTTGTTTTCTTTGTGTTTTTTTTTTCCCTGTAGTTCCCCACTTCGTGATGAGGTCTTTGAGGTATTGTTAGGGTCAAGCATCAAGGAGAGAGAAATCAGAAAAGTAGCCAAAAGCAGCTGCTTACAGAAGAGTAAAAGAAAAGGGAATTCATGTGCTGATTCATACTTTGAACACCCGTCACAGTCAATTTCTACAGTGCCTCATCTTAAATTGCCTTTCTTATTCATTGTGCGTTTTTAAAATAATGAGCTGATGTTTATGGGGGTGGAAGGATGGGGGTAAGGAAATGAGCTTAATTTAAGAAATCTAACTATACAGCCATGAACATAATACTTTCTTCAACAGTGAATTTTTCAAAATAATTCTCTCAAGAAATAATGATGTTTCAAATTTAAACTTTTGGGTTTAAAAGAGCTGCTGATGTTGCATCTTTCAGTATATTTCTGTGACTGAATACTCTGCGTGCTTTTTCAAGCCCTGTATTTTATGAGCAGGTTATCACATTGTTTTTAATATTTTGTGAACTTCTACCATCTTGGTGTCAGGATTAATTCTTAATTCTGAGTTAAAGCGTAAGAATGGAAGAAAGCTATAGGTATATACATACAGACATATGTATGTCTGTGTGTGTACACATAGGATAGCTTATAGACATTTTAGGAGAATGAAACCCAGGAATGGGGTCTGTAGTTTGTGGGAGTCTCAATTTCTTATGTTACTAAGAGACAAAGAGGAGAGTGGGGAAGTGAGGAGAATGAGAAGGCATGGAGAAGGTAATGTTCCAGGTATGGAAAACAAGACAATGACATGAAATGGCTTTTTTGCAAGTAGTGATGGTGGGATGGGCGGGTTAGTGGGGGGACAAGAAAATGTTAACTCTATGAGGCAATTCTGTACTTCATTTAAATACTGTGCTAAGATTACATTGCTGTGCCTTGCCACCTGGTGCAGTTGGAGCAAGTAGTGGCCCTTCCTATACATCTTTGTAGGTGATAAAGAAAGGAGGAGAAGAGCAGTCGGGGTAGTGTGCAGTGCAGTGTGTCACGTGTCATGGTTCAGTATCTTACAAAAGAGGAAACTCATGCTACCAGAGAAATGAAAGATGTCAGTTTGCTTCTTGAAGCTGCATTGATGGTGAGAACATGAAAGAGGAGGACATGGCATAACCTCCTCTTGTAGCTAGGGGAGGGAAAGAGCAGAAGATCCGCTCTAGAATTAGCTGGTGGGAACACGGTGCAGAAATCTACAGAAGGTACCTTGGCAGCTGGAGCCTGTACAGCAGGGTGGACCCTAGGCCAATATTTCACGGTTCATAGTGCCAATAGATCATAGTTCCGTAGTGCCAATACACCACTACCCAATGTTTCCATGAAAAGGGGCACTAGTGATGAAGCACCACAGAGACAAGTTTTGTCTTAGAGTAGTTGTTACGGTATAACCTCAGCTTAGGTGGGCAAGGAAAGTGAGATGGGCATCAGCTGTGGTGTTGAGCTACCCTTTGGTTTTGAAATGAGTCAGACCCTCATGGTCATTTTGGTTGAACACTCCAGAAAAGTGGGAGATTTAATTTCTGTCAAATTATTTGCTTTTTTCTTATGGAAGGCGAGTGCGAAGTGGCTTCAGGCAGATGCATTCACTCTTGGATTTTGCCACTGGATGTGGTCTGTAGTGGTTGTTGTCCCATGTGAAACAAAAGGGGGGAAAATTGTTTTGGAGACAGATGTTGCTGTTGCAGAAATGCAGTGTCCTGAGCTCTGGTCTGATACTGCCTTATGGAATTATTTGGGTTTTTACTGCTTTAACTTGACTGGCACGATTAGGTGTTTGAGTCTGTTTGCAAGGCAGGAAAAGGGGTGGTTTAGGCAAGCTGTAGAGCTGGTTGCACCATAGGGGCTTACTATAACCATTCTGACTATTTGTCTGTCTTTTCCCTGGAAGAAGCATATTTTAGCACCTTTGTTCTATTTATGCAGCTCTGTTCATTTTGTAAATCCAGCTCCTGTGATCTTACAGTAAATGCTTGGGAGCAGCTAATCCTGTTTGTTATATCCCCACAAAATACATCACAGCATCAGCTGCAAGAAAGCCAACCGACCTGTCACTGTAGACTCCCCTCTAAAGACCAACCATACTGAGACAAACTTGCTGTGAACACTACGGGTGTATGTGAGAGGATCTATTCCATGGTTCTTTTGCTGAAATTTGCTATAAATCTCCCCCAGGCCCTGGAAGGAAAATTTGTCTACCTCTTCTTCCAAGGGAGTTGTGGAACTCAGTACAAATGAGTGATTTCCCCTCTCCTCCTCCTGAAAGCGGGCAGGCTGCAACTTGAGTTAAATCTAACACCAAGACACCAAGACTCACGAACTTTAAAGTACTCCTCTCTTGGGTGAGATGGCTTTTTATAGGAATTGGGTTTGAATTAACAGATAAAACAGATAAAAACTCACGTTAGTTTTGTGCAGTTATGTAACAAAGGTGTAATCTCAAGTTCCCTTATTAACGTTAATTCCTGGTAATGCAAACAAAGCTCAGTGACACCATGTATCTTCCATGCAACCTCAAGGAAGGAGGTTCAATGTGCAGTTTGCCTGGTCTCTCACTGCATTGTCTTAAGCGGGAAAAGGGAAGGGGTATGTGGTCAGACATGAAGCTGTGATCAGTTGTTCCTGCAGAGGTGCAGTAAGTGCTGTGTCTGCCACACAAGTCTTGTGCAGAGCCCTGGAGAGAGGGAGATGAAGACGTGAAGGCATTTTTCTGGAAAGGGGAGGGACGCTTGGTCTGAAGCCCTGGCTGAACAGAGTTGCCTGAGCACTGCTTGTTATTTTTCCAACCTCAGGAAGAAGGGCAGCTGGACTTCTGAAAATAAACATCCTGCACTGAGAAGATACTCTGTTTTGTACTGCCAGTTTCTATTCTACAAGGAAAATTAACTCAAGAAGCTTCCAAAATTTGCCAGTGCTTGGCAGAGAAGGGCTCACAGCCATATATGTTTTGCTGTGGGCTGCTGGAGCTCCACGCTTCTCTGATGCTCTTGCAGCCGTAGCTCCCTGTTCAGCTTTTTCTCTTTAACTTGTGTTCAGGCTAGAGCTCAATGATGCTGCTTTGAATATCAGAGCCAGCAGCAGTGCGGGAACTGTAAGGATTAAAAAAGAGCCTTCTGTATTACTGTCATCTCACTGTTAGCTTTATTTTCTTGTAGTGATGACTCAGATGAGAGGGAGGTACCTAGTTTCAGCTAAAAGAGAGACATGGAGAAAAAGGAGAGGCACCAGGTACCTTTTGCATTAATTATGAAATTAATTTAATTGGGGAAAAGTAAATCTTCTGTGAAAGCAGGACACCTCTGTCCTCTTCCACTGCTTTCCCCCCATGTAGCAGTTTGTTGCCATACTCATTTACCCATCTTTGTTTAAACAAGAAGTAAAGCAGTACGTGGAAAATGTACGTGGATTCTTATGTCATTTGTGTTATTTGAAGCTCATATCACGCTCACATCACCGATGCTCCTTTTTTATGAGAAGAGATAGTTCAAAGATAGCAGTGAAGAAGAGGTTGTATGTGCTAAGTCCTACAAAGCTTTGTGGAAAACGGTGTTGGGGCGGAAAACAGACCTTATAAATGTTCTCACAGTGCGAAGGCTGAGACACGCACCGTGAGCAGGTCCCTCTCTGCCTGATGTGCCCCAGGCGGTCAGCGGGCACCTGCTGCTGGCTGCTCCCACGCTGTGCCTCGGGCCTCGCTGTTGAAGGAAACGGCAGGAAAACCGGGGCTTTAAAGCAGGAAAACCGGGGCTGGGGGAGAGGAAAAGGCTGGGAGATGCAGTTTAGGGAGGAAGGGAGTTGGACTTGATGCAAAATGTATGCATATACAGTAGGACTTTATAAGGAATGAAGTTTCACTAATTAGGCTGGTCATGGTCTCTTGTTGGCATGTCTTAACCTAATTAATTCACTTCCTGAGTATACTTAATTTCTCAAACCTTTGCTAGTTTGTTTATTTATTTTTATGGTCCTTAGACATCAGCTTAGAAAGTTTAGCAAATTCCATATAGCATTCCTGCATGATGCACATTCAAGATAAAATTCTCATTTTGGTAGTTCTTCTAGATTAAATAACAGAGTCACATTCTGTTTTATTGTGGCTTTTTTCCCCATAAAATCTGCATTATTAAAATCCTATTTAGCTTTTTTGTGTCCCTGCCATTCTCAAGCAATAACTAGCCGTAACTAGACAGCATAATGGTTCTGTTTCATATTTCTGAATAAAATATCTACTTTCATATGTATAAACTAATAAAATGTAGCATGACTGTTAACAAAGACACTCAATGTAGAATTAATCTTGATGGAGCACACTGTAGAAGTAGGACTAATAAACATTATCTTCAAGGAAAAAAATCAGCGGCATATAAAGTACATAAGATTATTAGAGCACTGTGATCCTGACAATATTCTCATACATAATTCCTATTAATATTTAATTTATATAAAAATATTGTAGATACAGCTGTACGGTTCCATGGGCTGCTTTTTTTTAACCACCTTAATATAACACACATTCTGTTTTATCATAGTAGACCAAGTTTGGCTAGGAAAGTTCAAAGAGAAGATAAATAAAGTACCTGGTGTTTTAATACTAAATTATATTCCCATCATGATTAGAAAAAAAGCCAGTGGGTTGTAAGGCCTTCTACAATGATCCACAGGTCACACAAGACCTTTCAGATCTCTTTTGTGTTGATGGCATGCAAGAGCACCATGGCGGATAATGGGAGAAAGGACTGATTTTGCACATCAGATTACATGATAGCAGAAGGGCTTCAGAACTGGAGCTCGAAGACATCCTCTCAGAGACCTTCTCCAAGTCCAGGACCCCATCAGCTGGCAAAACTTTGTGCTGTGGTGCAGTACAGCAGCATCTTCCTTCCAGGCAGGCACGCATTTGTGCATGCATTTGCAATACAAGGATGTAGCTCTACGGACTGTTGGGTTTTCTCGTTCCATGGGAAGGACAGAATCGCTCAGTGGAACAAGGTATCTGCTGCTCAGCTGTCTGCTGGGTGGGATTATGGCATGGAAGAGAAACCAGGCATGGCACTGCAATACATGAGTTGTAGGCTATTTGTGGAGGAGTGTGAAGAGGGAGTTAAGTGTGTGACTCACACTCCATGCACAGGGCCTGATCACAGTTAAGTGGAAGCAGAGATTTGCAGATCACATATGCTGATTGTCAGTGAAAAATCATGACTGGAGGGGAGGCTTCTCGTGGGCTACTGTGAAGAATTGGGAGTAAGCCTGATACGATTTAGCATTTTCAGTTGCAATGAAGAACCGAGCACAAAATGGTTACTCATAAAATTTGTGGAGAACACAAAGCTTGGTGAAATGGTAAATTTTGTTGCAGAAAGGACAGTAATGAAAAGTAATCTTTATTGCTTGGTCAAAAAGATACACTTGAATACAGCCAAAAGGCAAAGTATAGTTAGGGTCTAGTTAAAGACACAAAACTGAGGAGAATAGGAGGTTTTAAGGTTATCAGTAGAGAATTGATTTTGCAGCAGGAGTTGACATCTTTGAGACTAATACAAAGGCATTATGTCCTGTTCCTGAGATGCATTTTTAAAGGAGGCGTGCAATAGATGGATGTGGTTCAGAAAGTATTTGAGGGCTGGGAAAAGTGCTCAGTACTGTGAAACCTAATCTGTTTCTCAGATCAGCAAGAAGGCTGAGAGATGGCTTCTTGTGTGGTGTGTAAACAATCAGGGAGAGAAAAAGTAGTCACAAAAGACTCTTTAATCTATTAGACTGAGGTTTAATAAGATCTGGTAGCTGGAAGCCAAAGCCAGAGAAATTCCAATGAGCAATCTGGCACAAATTCTTCTCAGAAGGGTACTTAGCTATAGAAAAACCTAACAAGAGAAATGAGGAATTTTTTGTGCTGCTTTCAGATCAAGACTGAATCCCTTCTTGGAAGCTATTCTATAGTTAAATACTACTACAAATTACAGGAGTTTCTATAGAAAAATATAATAGTCTCTGTTATGCAACTGATCAAGCTATATAATTTAGTGGTTAGTCCTATATTTGACCTTTCTTTTACGAACATGCGATAGAGATGATAGCATTCATGTTAGCATGGGTCTATTGAGAAATTAAGCACATTTATAAACTGAAATGATGTATTTATAGTTGTACTGTTTAATAGGACACATCAGCTGCTTTGAAATTAGTCCTCATCACTTACCCTAATGCAGATCTTTAGTACTGGGAAAACTGGTGCCTGGGCCAAATATTCTCAGGTATTAGTTGCTCTTTTCTGAATTATTGTGAAGGCCCAAAATTGCCATTATGTTCTTGAAAAATTGAGTCTAGCTGACCAGTGGTAACCAATCACTGGTCACATAAAATGCTATGTTGCTGTGCTGTAACATACAGAGGGGTAAAGCGTGTCAGCATTACAGCACATTGGTGAGTTATCTGCATATATGCTTTTCTGAAAGATGTCCAAGGTAAGCTAAGAATTTTAGGTGCTGTGTATTAGATCCATGGTCTGAACTGGAAAAGCTGAGACAATGCTGCCTTGGCCACTTGAAGTCCAGGAATACATCAAGGCCACTCTTGTGACCGCAAATCTTCCTAAGCTTTTTGGTTTTCCTTGCCTATCTTTTTATATATCCATTAGGCCCCTCTGACTCTGGCATCAATGTTCTCCAGTGCAGGCATTCTTGTTTTCAGCTTTCCGTTCTACAAAATAAGCAACCAGGGATTCATTGGTGTTGCCTTGTTGCTGTATGTGGACTGAGGTCTTTCTCGGATGTTTTTCAGCATAACTTTGACACCGTTTTCTACTGTTTGGTTGTGGATAATGCAAACTGTCATGACTTGTCTGAAATCATACTTCAGTTCAAACTACGTAAATTCACAGCCTCCAATCATGAGCCGATGTCAGAAGGCACCGTGGCAGCTTCGCCAAGGCTAGTAAAAAGAGAGTTGATATGTATAAGTGGGGAATTGTTTGGTACCATTGCCTCACTGAAATAAAAATCTATGAACTGTTTTTTTCCAGATGCTGCAAACAAATTTGTGCCCACATTTTTGCAGGACATCTTCTGTTCTTCTGCTTGACTTGTCTTTCTAGTTTTGGCATACATGACAAGTTTTTAGAACCTTCTTAATGCCATTGTTCATATTTTTTTTTGATAAAATTCTGTGTTGAACTTTATATTTGATAGTGGTTTTTATTAAACCGCGTATTTTCTAGCTCTCCTATGGTTTCCTTCAGTCCCTAAATGACCATCATATATTCCTTCTGACATATTTCTCTAGCACCTCAGAAATCACTCTCTTGTTGGCTTGGAACAAACTCCATGTAGTGCTGAGAGACTTGAAACTGATAAAAGGGCTGGAATTACACTGTCCCAGCCATCCCTTAGTAACAGCCTTAATTACTTTATGCAGCATCTTTCCTCAGCAATAAGTCTGCCTTCTATCTTAGACTGGACAGGCTTTTTTTTTTCTTTTAAATCGGATTAACATAATCCAGCTCTGGACTTTGCTCCTCTGCACTTTTTCAAATGCTTTGGAGAATGTGGCTGCAATGACCAGATCTCTTCCAAGTTTTTATTCAATTTGCAAATCATATACTTTTCAAATACTTTTCTAGTTGAGAAAATAGCCTATGTATTTCTCTGGGAACCTTTTAGGTGGTGACTGTCAAACTCTTTTCAGAGATGACTTCTGGTGAGTATCAGCTAACATTGGCCTCTGATGAATAAAAACCAATTACACCCATGAAAAAGGAGACATTGACCATTTTACCATTTGAAAGTATTAAAATGTAGGGTTTTGCAAGGACATATGTAATGTTCAGTTTTGTCTGTGGCTCAGTGTCTTGTAAAGAAACTTTGTGAGTGACCCGCCTCGAAATACTGGCTAGCACTCAGTTCAATTTCTTTGCTTTCTACAATGACCTCTCAGGGCTGGAAGCTCCATGAACAAACTTCTACTGTTTTTCACATTCTTTATTGGGATTTGCACTCACATCTGCTGTGCAGCTGCACCATTAGGATTGCTGATAAGGGTAAGAGATCATACACAAAATCCTTGTTGACCGTTCTATGTGTTTTCATATACTTTTCTCATTTTGAGGGTGGAAACAAGGTGATGATGACCACTGTCTATTTATACTCCTCTTTGAACTTTGTTCCTGTGCTTGCTGTTTCTCTCATGTGGCATTCTGATATTCATTTATCTTTGCCCAGGACCCCTAGTTCTAGTTAAAGATATGTAGAGCCTCGGACAACTGTTCTACAGTTCTTCCTGTACCAAAATGACACTTAAATAGATTAATGGGTTTTGTGCTAACAAACCGCTTTTGTGGTTTTGACTGAAAATTTAGGCATGCCCAGGATAACCTATATCTCACCCAGAGGAGACAGTGGGCATGCGCAATGCATTGAAGCACAGTGCAGGAGTACCAAACAAGTGCTGACACTTGGTTTTCTCCCACAAGCTACAATGTCATGCAGATACCTGAAAACAGTAGCAACAGCGTGCCAAACATGGGCAAAGAAAAGAAACTAACTGTCAACAAACAGTTGGGGTGTGCACCTCACTGTCACTGTCAGGCTGTGCCAGTCCCAACACTGGTGTGCTTTGTACTAATGCAGCATCTCCGTGCCATGTCTCCTGAAGACAAGACTACTGCACACTCGCCTCAGCATTTTGCCTAGTCCATGTCCTTCAGGATTTCCCTGGTTAGGGCATCAGAATGTTTCTTTCACATTCTTACTTATATCATAGCCTTACAGGGGCAGGTTTGCTCCTTTAGCTAGTCTTCATTTCCCTTCTGAAGAACCAGAGCTGCATACTCCCTTGCTTGTTTGTCAGAGGAGCAAGTGACTCTTGCTCCACTTATGCTGTCACTGTGTGGTAGGCAGCATAAATCACTGAAGTCATAAAACTGTAGGTCATTTGGAGTCTTATGATGCTGCTGTGTTCTGCTGGGATGTTCCTCAGTTGCCTGTTCCTTGCATCTCCAAAGAAAGGTATGGCTGAGCGAGACCAAGAGTGAGGCATGCTTTTATCCTCTCAATTCATACGTGGTTTTGTTTCCTGGGTGGGCTCCCCAACCTCTGGAATGAGCACAAGACTCTCAAGAATAGCAAAATTGAGTATTCTGGAAGAGATTGAAAATCAAAATTAGGGAGACAGATTTTGTAGCTATCTTCTGAGAAGGCAACGAGTGTTTAAGCGTAGCAGTCTCCTAGCCTGTTGCCGCCTGGATGCAGCCCTAGCAGGCTGGGACGGAGGGAGAACTGGCAGCGCGCCCTGCCCTGGAAAGCCTCAGGTCTGTCATCATGCATCTGCATTAGCATGCAAAGTCAGAGTCATCAATGTCGTTTGCAAGACTTGTCAGAGAGAATACAGAAACCAAATGATGTATCTCAAGACTATTTTCAGTAAAAACAAACCATGTTTTCTATTCCCTTTTGTCTCCATGCTCAGTTAGACTATGCTGATTTGTTTTATTATTGTCTGCATGCTATAAAAAAACACCACATTTAAGCTGCCTGCTATATGCAAGACTCCAAATGTGTTTCTTGTGTGATTAGCTCTTGTTCCGTGGATGTCACCAAGTTTGAATTTGGGTTAATGTCTGACTGTTAATAAGAAAGAACTCTTACTAATTCCCCCTTATTGCTCTGTTTGTTCCTTGGAGTTATTTCATTGTGAAGCAAGGTCATTGCCACTGCATTTCTTAGAACTAGTTAATGTCTCTCTGATTGGAATGTTTCTGTTTAAACAACTAATCTTTAAAAAAAATTCATGGCTATCAACATTTTTCTAATGTGTATGTGACCTCAGAGTGGAGCTCGGACTCTTCCTCCTTACTTCATCTTTGCAGTTTTTACAGAGCTTCGAGCTTGTTGCATTTTCCTCTCATTCTGTTCAGTCCATTTTGTTGTCAGTAGGGTCTCATTGCTGTGTGTGGGTAGATTGCCTGGGTCTGCATCTTTTACGTCTTCTACGTTTGATTTTAGGTGAGAATCTCTGAGTGTTTTATCTGTCTCATAGCAATAAACCTTTCCTCTTTATTCCTGAAAATTTTGGAATTTAGATTAGCTTTCCTGTGTGCTCGCTTAATGCTCTTTCAGAATGGCAGAATAATTTTAGTTCAATTTATCTTTAAACAAACACATTATTCTTGGTTTTCTAGATTGGCATAGAACCCTTGACAACTAAACCTTTGACCATAATTTAAATTGTCGTTTTTTCATTAGTTTATGGTGAACACACAAAGCAACACTTTACAGAATCCAGCTTGTCAGAAGATGCTATTTCTTCCTGTGTGTCTGAGAGGAAACATAGAAGATGTGAGTTAGTGTTTCTTGCAGTTGACTTTTTTAACTTGAATATTTTATTGCAGAATGACAAATGAACAGAATGTTTCATTTGTTTATTGAAGTTGTATGTTGCACTTAGATATATATAACCTGGCAGGGGAGTGTGAGTATTGCATTACCTTCTTCATTAGAATGGGTGACAGTGTTGTCTAGTAATAAATCTGGAAAATAAAAGTGAAAAGGTGTACTTTAGTGGGCCACTGAGAGCAGAATTTGTGATACTTTGTGGAATATTCTGTCAAAGCTCTGAAGAAGTTCACAGAACAGTTGTACAAAAGAGCTTCTAATGCTAACTGTGCTTCTAATGCTAATACACTTCTAAAGTGTATTCAATCTTACGATTTAAGGTCTGAATAAAAAGCTTGTTGCAGAAAGCATACTAAGAAAATATTAATGACTTCTGACTTTCTTCCATCTGTCTATACAAATGTATAATGACTACACAAAGATACAGAATCACAGAAGAGCTGAGGTTGGCTCTGGATTCCTGGGATCCTCCTTCTTGCTTTCTTGAAAGTTGGAGTTGCATTTGCTTTCCTCCAGTCAATAGGATCCTCCCTCAATCGCAAAGACCTTTCAAAGAGTATTGAGAGTGGCCTTGCAATGACATTGGCCACATCTTGTCACATCCCATGCATGGACTTCAGTATATCTAGTTAACTTAAGTGTTCCTAACCTGATTGTTCTCCACCAAGGTTAAATCTTTCTTGCTCTAGACTTTCCAGCTGGTCTTGGGGACCTGGGATTCCTGAAAGCAAGTCCTACTAGTGAAGACTGAGAAGAAGAAGGCATTGAGTATTTCAGTCCTTTCTGTGTCATTTGCCACCAGGTCCCTGCATCATTCAGCAGTGGGCCTGCATTTTGCCTAGCCTTATTTTCCTTTGTTGCTGTTACACCTGTAGAAGCTTTTCTGGTTGCCAGTTGAATGTGCCCTCACCAAATTGAACTCCAGGTAGATTTTGGCTACGCTAAATCTATTGCTGTATGGTCAGAGAGTGGCTCTATATCCCTCCTGGGTCACCTGTGTTCTCCTTCCACTTCTTGTACACTTCCCTTTTATGTCTGAGTTTAGTCAGGAGCTCATTGTTCATCGGTGTGTGCTGCATGCCACCTTTGCTTGATTTCCTGCACGTTGCGTGGTTAACACGCTGGAGGGGAGGGATGCCATCCAGAGCGACCTGGACAGGCTCAAGAGGTGGGCCTGTGCAAACCTCATGAAGTTCAACAACGCCAAGTGCAAGGTCCTGTACCTGTGCAATTCCATGCACAAATACAGGCTGGGTGGAGAATGGATTGAGAGCAGCCCTGAGGAGAAGGACTCGGGGGTGTTGGTTGATGAGAAGCTCAACATGAGCCGGCGATGCACGCTCGCAGCCCAGAAGGCCAAGGGTGTCCTGGGCTGCATCAAAAGAAGTGTGGCCAGCAGGTCAAAGGAAGTGATTCTGCCCCTCTACTCCACTCTCATGAGACCCCACCTGGAGTACTGTATCCAGCTCTGGAGTCCCCAGCATAAGAAGGACATGGACCTGCTGGAGCGTGTCCAGAGGAGGGCCACGAGGATGATCCGAGGGCTGGAGCACCTCTCCTGTGAGGAGAGGCTGAAAGAGTTGGGGCTGTTCAGCCTGGAGAAGAGAAGGCTCCAGGGAGATCTTATTGCGGCCTTCCAGTACCTAAAGGGGGCCTACAGGAGAGCTGGGGAAGGAC
>VUYV01000012.1:651679-714728 GCA_008711295.1 Anarhynchus alexandrinus | reverse complement strand
CTCTTCCGATCTAGTGGGAGGTGTCCCTGCCTATAGCAGGGGGGTTGGAACTGGATGATCTTCAAGGTCCTTTCCAACCTAAACCATTCTATGATTCTATGATTCTGTGATTTCTGAGCTCGGAGGAGCTTGAAGCTTTTTTCCCTTCTCTCAGGATCCCAAACTCCACCATTCATGGTCACCGCAGCCAAGGTTGTCCCTGACTTTCACGACCCCAGCTGTTCTTCCTTCCCTGTAAGCATGAGGTCCAGTAGAGTGTCTCCCTTCAACTCCTCAGTCAGGTGCGTCAAGAAGATATCACTGGGTGTGTTCCAGAATTCTCCTGGACTGCCTGTGCCCTGCTGTACTGCACTTCAGCAGATGTTGGGATTGCTGAAAACCCTCATGATGACCAGGACCTGTGAACAAGAGGCTTCTACCAGTTGTCTGAGGAAAGCCTACCTCAGGACCTACTGTCTTTGTATTCCTGATCAGACAATCTGTAGCAGACTCCCACCACAGTGTCACCATAAGCTCTCAGCTGGTGTCCCAAGGCAGAGCTCCATGCATCCCAGCTTCCCTCTCACAAACATGGCAACTTGCCCTTCCAGTCTGTCCTTCCCAAAGTGCTTGTACCCGTCCATGGAGCACATCACTCCTGTGATCAGCAGTTATTTTTAAGGACACCATTATTGCTGTGGCTTCAGGGGGTAGTCCTAGCTGTTGAGGCAGATTCCTAGCAGTGTGGTATTCTGCCGCGCTGGGGAGGGAACAGCAAGTATTTGTAAAGACATGCAACTTTAATTATTTTCACAAAATTTAAATTCAGACAGACATTCAAAAACTAGTTTCCAGGAAACTGTAGCTTCCTCAGAAGTGCTCATGATTAACCTAATTAGCATTTTTTTCTGATTGCTACACATGCTTACACATATTGAGAGTAAATATAGTTGAATGAGCATTTACCTGTCAATAGAGCATGGAAGCTTAAGAAAGGATTAATTTTATTCAGATATTGCTGGCAACGTAGAATGATTCTGGACTAAGATTCTTTAAATTTCCGTTAGTTCTATGTTGTATTTTTGTGGTGGGTTGATCTTGGCTGGATGCCAGGTGTCCACCAACCTGCTCTATCACTCCCTTCCTCAGCAGGATTGGGGGGGGAGAAAATAAGATGGAAAAAAAATCTGGGGGGTCAAGATAAAGGCGATTTAGTAAAACAAAAGCAAAGGCCACACGTGGAAGGAAAAGAAAACAAAAGATTTATTCTCTGGTTCCCATCAGCAGGCGATATCCAGTCACTTCCCAGGAAGCGGGGCTTCACTACGTGTAGTGGTTGCTCCAGAAGACAAATNCCCCCACCCCGCCTCCTTTCTCTTAGATTTTACTGCTGAGATGTCACATGGTATGGAATATCCCTTTGGTCATTTTGGGTCAGCTGTCCTGGCTGTGTCCCCTCCCAAGATCTTGCCCACCCCCCGGTACAAAGCACAGCACTATAAAGGGCTGCTATAGGGAAAATTAATTCCATCTCAGCCAGACCCAATACAATTTTATATGAAACATTGGAAAAAGAACATACAGAATGCAATTTACCTCCTCCAGAACATGAATGTAACTGATCTGTTTCAATAAGAATAGTCAGGAGCATGCCAGATTCATGCAGAAATAGCATACGGCAAACCACGGGGCCGGTCTGCGCTGCTGCATACCATGCTGCTTGCACGAGCCAAGCTGAGGCTAATCGCAGCAGAAGAATCCATCTCTCTTCCACAGTCTGTCAGAAGTGGATTTTATACAGCTGGGGCATTTTGGTTGCTGGATTTGTTATTTGTTCCTTTACTACAGTGTTATAAACAGAAGAGATTCTGTTCCTCATTCTTCTCATTCTTCTGTATTTGACTTTGCTCTGGCCAGGATTGGTTTTCTGCTTTAGCTGAGAAACCGCTGATGTTCATTTTCTTACATGGTCACTGCTCTACTTGTTCTTCCGTCAGGAGAGATGTTTGACATACTGGAGTATGAGTGAAATTGGACCCAAAAATTCTATTTCGGTTTCTTTAACTTTACTGTAGAATTTCCTTTTTTCTAAAGTTCTTAGTGAATGCTAAGAGGGAAACATAAATAAGTTGGGCTATACGTTAGGGAATTTAGGAAGACTAGCAGCTTGGTTACCAGCTAATGTCCATTTGTCCTCTGCATCATCTGCATTCAGAAGAAAAGACAGGGATTGGAAATAATGAGGGCTTGGAACCTTTTGTCATTGTTGAAGACGACTACCACAGCAGGGGAGGTCTGTGGGTAGTACTACAACCTGTAATAGCCATATCTACACCTCTACATTGATAAAGTAGAGGCCTATTTATATGTGATGTTGTTCCTGCATCTTAAATATCTCTTGTGAGCCTGGAAGTTGCACAGAAGGACACGAAGCTGCTGTGGAAGCCTTTGGTATTTAACTTACGTGTTGTACTTTTTATTCTACGAGAGGGTCACTGCTCCTCCATGCCAGCAACTCGCCTCTGCCTTTCCCCACTGTAGATGCTTGACATTGACAAATAACTCAAAACCCAAGTGTACAAGGTCCTGAGTAACCTGCTCTTGTTGATCCAGCTTTGATCGGGAGAGCTGGAGTAGGCGATTTCTTAATCTCTCCCTTCCAACCTTGGCTGTTCTGCCATTCTGTGAATTAACTGACCAGAGACACAATAACTCCCCAGATGCCTGGTGAGCTTTGATGCCAGGATTTTCATTCCCTTCAGTGTAATCTACTCCAGGTGCACATTTGCAGAGGAATATTGTTAATAATAATAATATTTTATCACATGGAAATTTTATCCAAAGAAGTTAGCATTGTTTATGGTCTCGGTTTCTGTTGGTGGTAACACTGCTGTATCTCGTGACAGGTGGAGATGTTCCTGATTTTATCTGTTCTAAGAGTGGTTTGAATCTTATCTTTTGCAGACAAGCCAAAGAATAAACTTTCCTTTCAAATACACGTGAAGGTCTTAGCCGTGATACCTGCATGCACAACCATGAGATAAAGTTAATATTTATTCCACAAGTGGAAGGAGAACACAGTGATGATAAAGAGCTTCTTTTTCAGTAGAGTTGATAGAAAACACTGCTGCCTGTCAATTACATTATAAAAGGTTAACATTTATTTTATTAAAGTGTGCACAAAACCCTCAACAAATATTATAACTAAATATTACAGTTATGTGTCTTTAAGCAGTTTTCTGTACCGCACTTCATGAGCCCTTGTCAGCTTTGCATCATATAATAAAGGTACAGGCAACCCAGCACTTCTTCAGGAGCTCTGCTGAAGTAAGGATGTCCGCATTGTGGATCTGAGAGGAGGGCTGTGTCCCGTGGGTGTGATTACTCTTTCTCACACCTAAAGGAAGTAAAACAGTAGGACAAGTTCTTTCTGTTACATCTGTGCTGTTTGATTATCTGCCATGGTTATGAATGCGTGGAAACAGAACAGAACGCATCAAAGACTGGACCTTTCAGTGTATCCTTATTCCTCTTCCTCAGTGTCCTCGGGGTTGAAAAGAAATGCAAATTTGGATTGTTCTTATTCATGATTACTTGACTCTTATTTTGTTAGGAAAAGATAGATAACTTTGAGTGCTAATATGTAAGAACTCTACATGGCTAATTTATGTAGACTACTAGAAAAAGAGATTTTTCCATACTGTATTAATTTGAGGAAAAAACATGAATCTTGGAAATTCCACTTATGTAAAACTTATCAGCGTTAGCTGAACTTCAGGCTTTTTACCTTTTTAAAAAATCAGGTTTCCATATCTGTGTATGATTAGCAGTTGAAATTGGGAGGATGATGCGATAAAGATATGTGAACATTTATGTGGCTTTATTTGGATACGTAAAGGTGCACACACTCATGGTCATCCAGTATGGAAGCAGCTGTATGAACCGCTCAACCAGTTCACAGTAACTTCCAGCACTGAAACATTCTGACAGAAGTGAAAGGAAAAAAATGCACTCCAAAAGATATGGAAGAACTAGAAGGGCGTAAAAATGTTGATGTGTTACAGTTTATAAAGCTGGGGGAAGTTCCTGTCCTTTCAATTGCTGATGTTTGCTTCCTGCATCTTTAATAATGATTTGTCATTTTAAAGTAGTGTGTAGGAACATCATTTCACAGCAGAAAGGGAAACAAGTGCTTACAAGTAAGCTGGTGAGGAGATACTTTAGTGCCAAAAGATTTTGTGTATCGTGCTTTAGTGAGTGCTTCACAGATACTGTACTTCTCCTGATCTCTTTCTTTTTGCTGCAATTTTTTTGAGGAGATATACTTAAACCAGTTTATTTTGAAAAATACTTCTATTGAATCTTCTCTGAAAATGCAGCTAGACCCATAGGCAGCGTCAGCTTTGAGCTGTATGCACCTTCTCCTGCAGGAACCTCATCCAAAAAAAAAGCAAAGAGAAAACTCAGAAAAATAGGGATCTGTCATTCGTTTCAGTGGCCAGTCCAGCCCAAACCACGACAGCAGCCAAGGGGACTGATTTTTTAATGGAAAAAAAATCAAGGCTACTAGATATCTCAGGCTAGAAATAGTAGTGTTTATGCCTGATTCTTCATTTGTTTACTGTGCCTGTGCAAGGCAGGAATTGCTATGATCTAACTTAGTGAATTTTGAATTTGCATCAAGCTGTCCACAATTTTCTCTGGTTCCTGGGCATTTTGTTTCCGGACTTGTGGGTCTGTTGCAGGTCTCCTGCTGTCACCCACTGCCATCTCCCAGATCTCTTCCTGAGCTTGCTCAGCAGTCCATTGACAGACAGGGCAATATCACTTCTCTCAGAGAAGTCTACTGAGCCCATCTTTTCTTAAAAAATTATATCTTTAGTATCTTACAAATAAAGATAATACCAGATGTCACATGAAGTTTGAAGATCCTGGAGAAAATCTCATTAGCATGAGAAACTGTCTCAGGAAAACAACTCGACTCCTAAGGAGAAATTAATTTTACTCTGCTTTTCATCTTCTCCTGCAAGTGGAGTGTTCAGAGAAATCACTTGGTCAATGAAGCTCCTGTGATAACAAACCCAAACTCAAACTCTGTGATTAGGGGTTGTTCCTGTAGAGCAGTGATGGGACACCTTCGTGTTGCTGGGGCCTGGGAGACCTACAAACACCTGTACTGGTCTGCTCATTAATGGGTTTCCAGGGATGTCAGCGACTAATTGCCCATCCTGGGTGAAATGAAGTGTCGAGCTACATCTGGCCTTCAAGCTGTAGGATCTCAAGTCCTGCTCTGGAAAATTCAGTAGCAGAATTGCTGCAGAATGATGTTATTATAAGAGTACCATTAATAGTTTTTAATGTTGTTAAAGCAGCTAATAAGACAAAAGAGATCACATAAAAGCACATTTCATTTATGGTGCTTTAGTATAGAAACTCACTATGTAATTAGAAATAAAATCTCAGTAAATTAATGAGGTCTTTTTATTGAAATCTTTTTTTATCTTGTTCAATCCAAAACGTAGCACACATGAACTAACTGTTACAATATTATATTAACCACCTGTGTAATGCGGTGCAAAGGGGGAAACAATGAAGCATCCATCTGAACATTAAGACAAGTATCTGTGAAATTATGGTTATGTTGTTTTTCTTCAGTTGTTGACTACTATTTAGTGCATTTATTAAAAATCAAAGTATAATGATCTGTAAATATGCTATGGATATATTGTTCAGTCCTCACAATAAAAAACTGCTAGCAGAGTGAACTGTAAGTCGCTAAAGTTCACTAAATTTTTGTTCGCTGCTTTTTGCATTGTTCTTATATAGTACCTTAATAAATAATCTAATAAATAATCTAAATAAATTAATCTAATAAATTTGTAACAGTGGTGAAACATGTAGTGCAGCTGTTACTAATTTCAAAATCTTACAGTCCTGTTGAAAATCTCTTATGTGTAGTTTTTCTTAAAGCTGCCACTTTTCACATTATGCAAGTGGATCAGAATATCTACTGTCTTTAGCTTAAAAGGAAGGCAGGATTTTGTTTCTGTGGCCACATTAAACATGCTGAAAAAGTACCATCCTTTTTTAGGTGGGGCTTGTCATTCTCTGATCAGAAGTGCAATGCTTGCCAGTGAACTAAGAAGGAGCAGAAAGGAAAGAAAATCTTTCTGGATCAAGATATATAACCACCCCCAAGTTTACTTTGGCCTGGTTTTGGGCTTTATCTGAGGCAAGACTTTTCCTGTCCGGAGAGTAACTATTTTAAGATCAAAAATGTAAGCTTTGGCATAAGGTTTTGACTAGCTCCCTTATTGCTGATCACTAGAAAATGCCTCTGAAATTCAAAAAGGTTGTTGAAATTGTCCGTAAATGTTTTCAGCAGGAGAGGATGCTTGTGTGGAGCAGCACTACAAGGAGGGGAACTTGTGTCATCCCGGCTGGTTTTACTCATCAGCCTTTGTTAAATGAAACTGTGAGTCCGGATCGGGAGGGGAGTTGGCTTTTGTACGTTCAACTCCACAGCACTTTGTGAAGCCAATTTTGTAATGAAAGCCTTGAAAATATTCTTGACCTGTTGTAGGAAAGGATTACCGGGAGGCAGTTCTTGCATCAGTTTTCACAGTGTAAGCTTCCTGGTAAATAGTGACCTTGAGATATTTGTACTGCCTGTTCTGAAAGCCCTTGTTAAGGATAAAGAACTGAATGGCTTTAGATTTACAAAAAGATAATAATCACCTGATGATTTTTAAGAAGCAAATAATTAGCTTAGCCAAAGCTTGTATAGGCTGAAGGATTTATAATCTTCAGTCTAAACTACTAGCGGCAGGAGTCTTAAGAATCTATGAATTAAGGTTTCTGCCACAAAACGACCTCAAATTTGAATGAAGAAAAGAGCTCAACAAGATTGGTTTGCTTGTGGAGAAAAATGTCTGAGGAGCTGACCTCATTTTTACCGTGTGAGGGATGCAGTTATTTAAACACATCTATCAGGAGGAAATTAATGAAATGGCTATGTTAACCGTTCAGTAGCAGACTCAGAAAGAGATGGCACTGGGCCTATCCCAAGGACCCAGGATTTTCAGAATTTTAGGAATCTCACACAGGATTCTGTGGTCATGAGCTCTTGATTTTGGTGCCACCGAAGCAACCTTGTGAGGTAATCTTAAACCCAAATAGTTGACAAACAAGAGACACGTCACTGCTAGTGGTCTGAGGACAGATTCATGGGCTTTTTATTTAATGGTTTACATAGTCACGGCGTGCTCTGTAAGAGCTCTGCCTGGGCAGAGTTTCACAGTGGAGGGTCAGATGTTTCACTGACACTCTGTAGTTCTGCTAATCTCAGCAAGATTCGTGAGGGTATTAGAGCAGTAAGTGGTTTATTACCAGAGATAATTCGCACAAAGCAGATGAGGATTTCATAAATAAGGAGACTTGGTCTGCATCACTGAAACCTAGTTACGTGACATGGGAAGTCCCCTTGTTGAACCCCTTCTTACCTCTCAGCTCCCCGGTGCTTGGTACATCCATCAGCACACACCCAGGATGGGCAAATCCAGCCATTTCTGATGAGCCCTTCCTGGATGATATGGTCATATGAACAAAAGCACTTTAAAAAGCAACACACGCACACGCAGTTTCAGTGTCTCCTGCGATGGGAGCCGGCAGGCAGGCGGAACAGACGTGGGCAGCAGGGCAGTGAGCTGGGGAGCGAGGAGGCACTGGGGAAAAGCAAACCGCAGCTGATCTGTCAAAAGGCTCCAGCTACTGCCCTTGGAATCGGCGGCAGGTGGAGAAAGCTTTCTGATCTATTGTCCACCAGGAAATTGAGCTTTCCTCAGGTGGGAATTTAGACTTGCAGGTGGAAGGAGAAAATAAAGCATATGTATAGCATGAAAAATGTCAGAATCTAGGTTACTTTTAAAGAAATAACAAATCATTTTGTTTGCTCGTTCCAGGCTTACCTACATATTGACAGACAAAAGCTACTTCAAATCAATAGATTTTCATCAAAGCAAGTCATATTTTTAGACTCTTTCCATGTTATTAAATATGCATGATACTGAGAGTCTGGTGCTGCTTACATGGGAATAAGTGAGTGATTCTGATTGCGGTAGGAGACCTATTGGACTCCTGTTGCCTCCCAGTGCCTGGAGCCTTCCCTTGTGATTTCCCTCCCACCTTCCTCAGTCTGCTCAAACTCTTGGAAATTATGGCAGCACAGTTTATCTCCTGTACACTGATCCAGAAGGGGAACTTTCATAGAAGCACTGTAGAATTACATTTAGACATGTAGTTTTAAAGCTGATCTGGGAAACTACTGTATGGAGTAGGTTAGCATTAAGCTATGACCCATGTGTCTTTTCTTTCTAATGGTAGTTTTTACCAGGCGCTGAGATAAAATACATTTTTAAACCCCTCTTCACACGTTGCTTTTCTAGCCATACATCTGATAAATTTGTATTACATTAATTTTCCACAATAGGAAATCCCTTTAAAACTCTAGGGAAGATCTCAAGGAAACTGTACTTTCAAAATCACATTTTTGAAAGTAAATATAACTTTTTTAAGGAAAAAGGACACCACTGTTCCCCTGATCACTCAGTACACAAGATTATCTGATCAGTAATTTGTTAATGTGCCATCAGGATATCCTCAGATATGAATATTGCCATTTATTAACCGTAGACCTCCAGATGAGGATTTGAAGCTAGGCACACTTCCAGTACAGAGGAAACAATCCTGAAGAACAATCTTCCTCCCCGTGTTTCCAGTACAATTGGTGCCTGGGCTTTAGCTTGCAACTATCTGGGAAGGTTGTGATGCTATTAGTTGTCTCACTCCGCAGACTAGCCTTCAACCAGCTTGTGCTCTGTTACCAGTGACAAAATCCAGTGCATTTGGAAGGGTTAGTCAATTCTCCTAAGAATTTGTTGCCTTTCATGGCAGTGATCTTCTTGATAGTGTATTTGCTGTTACAAAATTCTTTCCTGAAATGGAAAATGTGGGAGATACTGTATTACCCGATTTATTGCAGGTGTGGTGTGAAGTTGAGATATTTTGATGGTTATCAGTGATGTGTGGCTACGTTTGCTGGCTACATATAGGATGGGGACTCTCAGTATTCATACACCCCAGATAATTGCCAGAACTTCTTTTTCTAGTTGTTGTACCTTTTCGCTGAACAAGACATGATGCGTATGATGCAGGTCTCACCACGTCGCTGTCGTGCTGTTGACATGGCATGGCTCTCAGCCCAGGTTGGTTCCAGTTTGAGATGATCAGACTCAATAAAGCAAATGATCATCGTGATTTCAGTGAGGATATTCTTCAATGCTGGACTTCACATCTATTCTATGCTGAGGTCTTGAGAAATCACTGAGGAAATAGGCAATGACTAATTTGGGGACTTTGAGCTGGAATGTGGTTTAGAAAACTATTCATTTCTCTTTCTCCTTTCCAGCTGAGAGCCAGTAACTAGTGGTATAAGTGTACCTAAATATGATTTGTGAGGTCTTGGGCCTTAAGCGTTGATGTTCTTTCTTTGGTTCTCTTTCCTGATGTGGAAATGAAACCTGCACTCAGTGTTTGTGTTTTTGTGTGTGTACCTGTGTGCCAAGTGTGAAATGTAGACTCTCTTTTGTATTGACATGGTGCCATACATGTGCCATCAATACCTCTCCACTGTTTACATAAGAATCATATCAGTTTACAAACTAGTGGAATGTTCGCTGTTACTCCAGAAAAAGCAGATGAGATATAATCCCTGCACCATAGGAGGGCAATATACTTCATAAGAGCTTGACCTCTTATCTTTCTGATGTAGCTTTCATATCACAATAAAAATCATCAGTCTGGAACAGAACAGTTTGACAGGATGACTCAGTAGAGCCACAAAATGACAGATGCTAGAAATAAAAAATAAACAAACCCTGCCAGGTCATTGCTGTCAAAGCAGGATCCTTCACCTGTTATTCCTGCCACTTATGCAGTCAGCTAATGGTTTGGGGGCCATGTTTTTCTGCTCACAGGACAGGTTATTGACATGACATGAAAATTTAGTAAAGTTTTATTTATTTTCTAATATTACACATTACATCTCAGGCTGTAACTTCTATAGCAGCAGCCATGTGCTTTGCTTGCTGTATCCAAGCTGGTGATCCCAGCCAGTCCTGTGAACCAGCACACTCTGTCCCTCTGCTTCAGATCCGCTTGTGGCATCGCTTCTCTTCCTGNTCCCTCAGACCATAAAGCTTAATTCTATCCAGACATGATGGTGCAGCCAGCAGAGTTGGGATTTACCTGCAGTGGTCTCCAGGCAGTTGATTCAGCCTGAACTGTGCCTTCTATTTACTCTGTTTATAGCTATTGCATATCAGCTTTGGTGCTGCCTGTAGCTGTCTGTAGGTCAAAGTTTTGCTTAAAGGCAGCTGTGTCTTCCAGAAAAGAGGGTAGAACACATTGCAGTTTTCTGTATGATCTGCCTGTAAACAGAGCAGATGACATGTCACTGAAAATGATGGTTTGATTATACAACAGCAGTACATAAAAGTGGATTGCGTATGCTGAATGGTTTTAGCTGGGAGAAGAGCAAGAAGATGCTGAGGAAGGTGGTTAGGTTTCCTCTTCTGCCTTGGACCAGAGGCCATACGTCTCAAACAGTGCCCTAAGCTGCTACCAGGGCACTGCCTGGTGCTACCAGGCATTTGGGGGTAGACAGGACAGGAGGAGGAGTCTTTCTAGTTGACATTGCCTTACTTGATACTCATAATTAAACACTGATTAGCTCAGGGATTTGAATCCAGGGCTATATCTATATTCATAAATTAAGTAGCATCAGGGAACGTTCCTGGGCCCTGGAACCTCATCCTCTGTCCTGCTGAATTGTTTTAGTGGTCCCTGGCCTGCCTTTGGCCCGTGCTGACGTGACTGCTCCCCAGCCGTTTCCCGGTGTGGTTCAGGAGTTGGCACGGGGCTGTTGCAGAGGGCAGTTTTCATGCAGCCCCCCTGTGTTGGAGGGTATAGTGTGGATGCCGGCTGTTCTGCGCTGGTTGGCATCAGTGCCAGGGACAACCCTGGGCATATTTAATTTCCTAGTATAGCTGCAGCCCACCAGCTCCACTTCTCACCTCCGTGTGAGAAACCTCTCTCATTTGTTCAATAGCTATTTCAACCCAATATATAGATACAGAACAGTGTGAAAAAGGAGGACTGAGCATTGTCTACCCAGAAGTCAGGGCAGGGATTTGAATCAAGAACTCCCCAATTTTCTGATGGAGGGTGCCAGTCATTAGAAAATACATGTAATTTGGTCTCGTATTGCAGCAACTCATATGCTGAACTTTGATAGTGTGTGAGTCAGAGATACAGAAGGGGGAATGACCCTTCAGCCTGGTGAGTAGTCATGCTCTTGGGAGGGGTAACTCCTGGGCACTTGTCTTTGCTTTGCTACATATTCAATAATAGATAGGAGAGGAGAGGAGATGGAGCACGTCTGCCAGTGTTGAGGTGGTGAGCAATGCAGGTTTGGATTCACATGGCCACAGGAAGATGAGAGAATTGCAACTCTGTAGCTCGTGTTCCGGTTGAGTAGGGCAGCATCCTTGGGAAAGGAGATTTTCAACACTAGAAATCTAATCCACCTTTCCTTACAACTTCTCAGGAAAAGAATTTTTGGAAAAAAAAGTGTAAAGGTTGGGTTACATGTAGGCCTAAAAGTCCAAGGTAGAAATGGTGGTGGTGGTGGACACTTATTTTTTGTGAAAAAGATGAGCAAAGAGGTAAGTGCTTTGATCCAAATTGGAGGGGTTTCGATCACTGTACTGCAGAATGTTATTTGTTTCACTGTGCTTAGATCAGTAATGTAACAACAGCCCACCCCTCTCCCATTGAAACCTGTCTCACAGTCAGCAGTTAATGAGTTAATACTGGAAAAAATGTAATGGGTCCTGCCTTGTTACGTCCACAGGGCTTGCATGTTGGCTTTCAGTAGAATCACCAAGAATTGACTTTGGAGAGCCAAAATACAAATAAAAGAAAAGTTTCTAGTAGTTCTCAGCTGTTTTGTATGTTTTCTGTAATTCTTAAACCTTCATAAAAATGTACAATGACATTTTTCTCAAATGGCAAACTGTAGCTGTGAAAAGATGGTGTTTTCCAGTTCACTACAAGAAGAATACCTTTTCTGTCCCTTTAAGAAGCTAAGCATTGATTGGCATTCACAACAGGGAGGACAAAACCCCTCACTTACTGATTCTTAGTGTTCTAAAAATGAGGATTTACCAGTGCTGCCCTGGAACAGTAGTGCTGGGGCTGAGCAATGCGGAGGGAAGTTGCCTGCCTTGCCTCTGTGGACTTGTCTGTCTATCCTGCCTGAAGTCTTTGGGAAGCTGCTTCCAGCATAAAACACTTAGCGTCGGTAAAGGGAGAGCGGAACATCTATCAAACATGGAAAGATCAAAAACTGTGACTCCCTGCGGAGTAACTGTTGGGAGGGAAACAGCTGAATAATGTTGAACATATTCAGATCTCTGACTTCACCTAATGCACACTGTGAAGGCTGTGTTTGTAGTCAAATGATGATTCATTTTTATGGATGTGGAAAAGCTTTTGTGTTTCTGTCTTAAATGACACTGCTCTATTACTTGTTTGAGAGGCAAGGACCATTGCTTCTGCCTTCTCTTAGACAAATATAAGCATAAATATTAATCTGTATTTTTTGGGGGGGGGGGGGTTAGGGGTTGGTGTTTTGTTTTGTTGGGGTTTTTTTTCTGAAAAGGCAGGCCTGGCTGTGGAATGGCTTGGGAGGTGACTTGGTGCTTGGTACACTGAAAAGACTTGAGAGTTGACAAGGCCATTTAAAAACTCAACTTTCTGATAAAGTTCAAGTTCCCTAAACCTCAGTGATCATTTGTCCCTTCATGGACATCAAGAGTATTCACTGGACATGCCTGTGCTCGGGAATCAGGAACCACCATGGTTTTGAGGACAAAATCACTGAAACAGGTCACCTCTTCACTTTGAAAGGCTCATCACCCCAGTCTCTAAAAGAAGCCTTTAAACCTCAACCCATCCACTTCTAAAGGTTTGGGTACATGAGAACTTCCGTGCCAGCCTTTCCTTACTGCCCAGCCTGCGTAGCTTGGCAGGGTCAAGGCAGGAGCACTGCAATGGCAGCAGCAGCTCCTGCAGCCTCTTTTTCTCATAGGAAAACACCAGGAGAAGGTTAGATACTTCTGTCAGATCCCATGCTGCAGGCAACACAAAGAGATATTCTGTGCTGTGTGAAGGGTCAAACCTCTTCCTGAGCTGATTGCCTCAAATTTTGGTTGCCCTCAGGTTGCAGAACCTTTTTCTGCTTCAGCAGATGGTGATGGGTAGAAAATGCCTGTGATATTTCCTTGAATAGTTCTTGGCAGGGGGAAACCTATCCAAATAGTAAGTGCGAATATTTTTGAAGTGAGTGCTACATGTTCAATGGCTGTTACGTGGTATATGTGCCTGACATATCATGTGGCTTTTCTTACGATGGTTCTGTCCCAGCTCAAAAAACATGTTGTTGCCTCTAAACAAGTCAGAAAACTCTTAATGAGCAAAGTGCCTTCCACAGTTATATCTATGAGGAGTCGAGTATTGCCTCAGGAGCACCAAACTCAATGGGAAAAACATCCAAGAAGTTCTGTTTTTTTCTATGGAAATAGTATGATTGGGGATGAGCAGACAGGCAGCATCAAAACCAAATGAAATCTCACACATGTGGTTGCTATTTTATGGAAATGACCTTCCCTTTTCCAAAGACGGAAGTCTTCCACAGGGAGCTGGAAGGTACAAAACAGCTTGACAACACAGCATGTGAATGTGTGTCTCTAACATAAACATAGCTAATATTTTCCATTATTGCTATGTAGCACTCTCTGGGCAGCAATCAGTTCAATTTAAATACGATGAATATGAAAGTAATAATGTTTCAAATTTCACTCTTGTACATACTGTCAGGGGAAAGAATGTTGGGGTTTTTTTTTCAATAATCTGATAGTGAAATAAAATGAAAGTCTAATTCCTGCAACACAGCTAGTGCTCTTTTTAATTCTGCACTGTCTGAATTTTTCAGGGTTTTGAAGGTATTCCTGTCCCGAACTGCTCAGCGTATTCCATACATGACAGGTGGGCGAGTGATGAGGATGCTGGCTGTTATTCTCCTGGTAGTCTTTTGGTTTCTCGTTGGCTGGACTTCTGCAATAACCCAAAATCTGGAGAGAAACATTCCACTCATTGGCCAAGGGCAAACATCTGACCACCTGATCTTCAATATGTGCCTCATAGACCGCTGGGATTACATGATGGCTGTTGGTATGTTCATTTTCTATTTTATCTTTTAATTTCTAAAAAAAACAACGTTGGTTGACTTTTCATTTTTCTTCTTTTAGAATATCTTAAAGTTTTGTCAGACTGCACAACATCACGTGAAAAGCTTCTAGGGGAATGAAATATTGGCATATATGTTTCTTAAATGGGCTGAGAAGTAAAACATAACTGAGACTTTTATGACTTTCAAAGGTTTGTAACTCAGATTGTAGTAACAAAGTGATGGGTGCTCAAGAAATTTCGTTTTTGAAAGCAGAAGATACCTTGCTCTTCTACACTTTTAAAGTGAGAAATTGTGGCTAGAATAACAGAAGCTTTTTGCTTCTGCACCACAGAACTGGGGAGAGCTCTTGTGTGTAAGGAGGGAAAGAACTTGCAAGACCACTCTTTCATAATCTCATAGAAATTAGTATCAAAGTAATTGGAACAGGAAATACACATCAAATGTCCCAACTTAATGTATTTGTCAGGTGTGCTCTCAATGCATGGCATAGGCAGGAGCTAAAACATGACACCCTGCAGAACTCATATCAAGGAGAAAAATGACACATTTTTGTTTCCTCAATTTTATAACAAGGAGTGGATTCCCCATGCCAGGCTTCAGTTACACAGTATAATGTGCTTCCTCCTGACGGCCAGACAGCTTTGGTGCTCGTGCACCTAGAGCTGTTGTTTCTAGTACAGCCCAGGTGTGCCAGCCACTATCTCAAATCATAGAATCATAGAATGGTTTAGGTTGGAAAGGACCTTGAAGATCATCGAGTTCCAACCCCCCTGCCCTAGGCAGGGACACCACCCACTAGACCAGGTTGCCCAAGGCCGCATCCAGCCTGGCCTTGAACACCTCCAGGGATGGGGCCTCAACAACTTCTCTGGGCAACCTGTTCCAGTGCCTTACCACCCTCACAGTGAAAAATTTCTTCCTAATGTTTAGTCTAAACCTGCCCTCTTCCAGTTTAAACCCATTCCCCCTCAACCTATCACTACATGCCCTAGTAAAAAGTCCTTCCCCAGCTCTCCTGTAGGCCCCCTTTAGGTACTGGAAAGCTGCAATAAGATCTCCCCGGAGCCTTCACTTCTCCAGGCTGAACAGCCCCAACTCCTTCAGCCTCTCCTCATAGGAGAGGTGCTCCAGCCCTCGGATCATCCTCGTGGCCCTCCTCTGGACACACTCTAGCAGGTCCATGTCCTTCTTATGCTGGGGACTCCAGAGCTGGATACAGTACTCCAGGTGGGGTCTCACGAGAGTGGAGTAGAGGGGCAGAATCACCTCCTTTGACCTGCTGGCCACACTTCTTCTGATGCAGCCCAGGATGCGGTTGGCCTTCTGGGCTGCAATCGCACATCGCTGGCTCATGTTGAGCTTCTCATCAACCAACACCTCAAGTCCTTCTCCTCAGGGCTGCTCTTAATCCATTCTCCGCCCAGCCTGTATTTGTGCTTGGGATTGCCTTGGCCCATGTGCAGGACCTTGCACTTGGCCTTGTTGAACTTCATGAGGTTTGCACAGGCCCACCTCTTGAGCCTGTCCAGGTCGCTCTGGATGGCATCCCTCCCCTCCAGCGTGTCTACCTCGCCAAACAGTTTGGTATCATCGGTGTTTTGAAATCTGAAATAAATTCTTACCTTTCTGCCCTTTCCCTGCTTCCCGCATGGACATCCCACTGACAGAGCTCTGCTGCTGAGGATTAGAGAGAGGTAATGGTGGCTCCTCCACATGAGAGTGCAGAAGAGATGGATAGAAGCAGCCTGAGGGTATGAGGAGTGTTTTCTCTGAGAGTGGCGTACAGAAAGCCAGCACATGGTAATGCACAGCAGTTTTAAAGGTCAAACCGCTGCTGCCAGCTTCACCAAGGACTTGCCGTGGCTCTAAGCTGCCCCTGTGCGCTGCTCCTCTCTCCTTCCTGTCAGATCTCAGAGGCAGTCAGGCACACTGGTACCCCATGTGTCAATGTGCTCGGTGGTAAACCACACAGGGAGGAGGATAAAGGAGTATGTTTTGAAATGTGTCTGCATTTGAGCCCTTTTGGAGGGCTGTACTGATAAAACATAACTATACTTTGCAGTAATGAAATAGTACTATTGCCAGAGATGTTGTAAAATTAATAACAAAGGAGAATTAAATGTGGAACACGATGATGTCATCTGCACTAATCCATTTTGCATCAAAATTTTACTGCATTTCACAGCCAGTAATACAGTGTAGTTTTATTTGATAGTGGTGGTTGTTGCATAACGGCAAACAATACTTTATAGCTATGGTAGTGAATGTTGGGGCAACTCAGATCTTAATACTCAGATCTTAATACCTAATTATGATCGGTAATCCCTTTTTGGTAGGAAATTACATAAGTTGCTGTCTGCCTAGTGTTGGAAAAAACAAGGATCATTT
The DNA here is from genome assembly GCA_008711295.1 of Anarhynchus alexandrinus. Taxonomy (NCBI): domain Eukaryota; kingdom Metazoa; phylum Chordata; class Aves; order Charadriiformes; family Charadriidae; genus Anarhynchus; species Anarhynchus alexandrinus. The sequence goes on along the minus strand of VUYV01000012.1, from coordinate 697,990 downwards.
TCTAAGGTATACTTACATTTAGAGAGGTTTTAAATGTTTTTCAAAATACATTCAAGGGAAGTAGAGGCAAAGCCAGCTCTCAAGCCTGAACAAAATTGGGCAGAATTTCTTGTGTTCTGTCATTTTGCCTTCTTAACCAGAGTTATGTTTGTGCAAGTCTTTAGTAAAGTACACAACCACATTAGTGTTACCAGATGTACGTCTACAAGTCTGTACTAACATGTATTTGTCTATATATATACACTTATATATGTGTGTCTGTATACACACTTCAAGATTTTTATTGTTAATAGCAGTCTGAAAAGCTTACAGCTAGTAGGAACTAGTTCCAAAATTAGATACTTCGTCTCAGAGATATGTCAGGAGAAATACCCATAAGGCAGACCCCTTTTTATGCCTGTAATTGACTGGGAGCAACCTTGCAAAAAAGCCTGTGTGATAAATTAATTGATAGATTATGATACTTGATTTAAAAAGCTAAAACAAAAATGCTGGATGATAATTTATCACAGGCTTGTTGTTTCATTTAATTTAGTCAGGCACAGTATTTTATATAAAACAAGTGAGTGTTTTGGAATATATTGCATCACCTGTAGCCCTTGCTGGAATACCTCCCTGTTTCACTGGGCTGTCAACACTTTACTGAAATGTGGAGAGGGAATTTTCAAGGTCGCAGATTAGTGAAGTGAGAATTAACAAGGCTCTGTTAGAAAGTCATAATGAGATGAATCCTTTATGCTACCAGAGATTATTGGAGTTAGGATTTATGAAGCATTTTCCATACTAATCATGCTACTTAGGCTCTATCTCCGGAGACTTTTATTGCAGTGAATGTTTTATATTTACATTTCCATTAAGTTTAAGAGGATGCTCTCTGTGAGACAAGTAGGGACTTAGACACAAAGGTTGTCACCGTTTCTAGCATTGCCTCTATAATCTGTGATATGTTGATGAGAAAAATTAGCATTCTGTAAATCTTATTTTATCTACGTAATGTAATGTTGTAAGTTAGTATGTGTTTTCCTTGAGGTTGGATACTTGTGGGTAGCTTATTTGTCACTTGCCTATATTCTTCTATTTCCTTTCTGTTCATTTCTCCATCACTTTCAAGGTTGGGGCATCTGTCTCATTGACAAGCCATAGCATGGTTGACAATCTGAGATTTTAGAGTAAGACCTGAGGGCTTGAAAGCACTCACCCACAAAGCCTTTTTCCTATGGCCTGAGTATATTCTATATCTCTTCCTGTCACAGCCAGATACCAAGTTAGAAAAAAACCCAAGCAATAAACTTTTGGTACCTAAGGGCTCACAGTGTCACAAATCAAGCTATTATTCTTTATCCTGAGGGAAAAAATCCTGTAAGTGAAACAGATATCAGCACATGATTAAAAAGAACTTCCCACAAACTGGAAAAAAAGCACAAAATAATAAGTTTAATGAACAAAGCCCCAGGCAGGAGAGAAAGGCAGGCAGATAGATAAACATGCATTCACAAACACAAATAAAAAGCAGAGGTGGTGTCTTGGCACATGGATGTTCCTGACTTCAGCAGGGCCAGAGTTTCACCCAGTATGGATAGGATTTGAACTGTAGTTTTTAAAAATCCCCCCATGTATTCTGTGTGTGTTTTTCAATGGGTTTTGGTGGGTTTTTTTAAACCAGAAGTGAATGGCAGGTATTAACCGAGTGCAGGCAGGTGTTTTTCCCCAGCACCTGGTTGATTCCCGGCAGGCAGGAGCTGTGCTGCTCCGGCGCAGCTGGCCTGAGCTGCTGCCATAGCCCACTGGTCGGTGGGTCATGCCTTGGGTCCTGGGCATCAAGAGGATTTCAAACATGAGGCTGTGTCGTGATTACTGCATGCCCTCAGCCAGGAAAAGAAACAAAGGAAGTATTTCAGGCTGTTCCCAAAAGACCTCCCTCCCACTGTTCATTTGTTGCTATTGAACCTAGATAATCTTTGCATCTAAAGAGGGTATGAGTTGCCAGGACAGGCTCTGACAGATTGGGCATTAAGACTGCCTGTACAGTTTTGAGCTAGGGCATTGTAATACAGCCTTATGAGACCCTTTATTAAATTTTCTACAGGCCCTCTGCTGCATTCAGCAAATGAGTGATTATTATTTCTTTTTGTTATCCCCATTTGATGTGGCCCTATGCCATATTCGGGGTGTGTTGTTCAGAGCCTGCCATGAATAAAGAGCTGTTAGTTTCCAAATGGGCGTTTTTAAGCTGTGTTCTCCTTACCATCAATGTACAAAGATTAGAGCCAAAATTGTCAACAGTAGCTATCCATTTTGAGTGTCTGTCTTGAGACATCTAGGGACTATTTTTTCAGAGTACTGTTTATAGCCTCCTCTACGTGGAAAGCACAACCAGGAGGTACTTGTTAGAATCCAGCACTGATTAAGATCTGGCTTCAGTTCTCACATTAGATGCTCAGAAAATGTATCATGTAAAAGTAGTGATCACTTGTGAAAAGCTTACTCTAAGGGATAAGACCAGGGCTGTATAAAATGATTGCAGCAGAAATAGGAAAAGAATCCCGTTTTACAAAGGAGCCTTCAGCTCTGTCCCTTTCCTGCTTGTAACCCACTCCTCCTGCTGCCATGTACACCTCTTTCACGGCCTGCGTCACCAACACGGCGCGCAGTTTATGTCCCTCATCTCTAGGATATGGTAAATCTGGATAAGGTACGGGGAAGAGCAACAAACATGATGAGTGGTGTGGAATGTCTCTATGAAAAGAGACTAAATCAAGTGGGACAATTCACTCATCTCAGATTAACTGTTTATTCCAATTTAATTTAAAATAAAACATGCTCAAGGATGATGGAGAATGGAGCTTTTTAAAAAAATTGATTATATTTTTTTTAACTACGACCAGCCAACATTTTTCTGGTTTCCTTTCTCAAAAATAGCTGGAACAGGTTGAGCAATTTGGGTTGCATTATCCCCTGCAGTAATATTGCTTTTTCTTGGTGTCTGCTACATCACAGGTAAAATCCCATAGCCTTTATTTAGGCACCATTTCTACGAAGGAAGAAGGCTAAGGGAACCATGTTTGGGTTACTTTAGCTGCATGTTTATATATTGGTAAATGCCATATTCAGATTCTTCTGCAAGCCACCTGCAGGCAGTGGTGGCTTTGGGATGAGCTGGAAGATGCTCTGACTTGATCATAGCTTTGCACCACCCTTTTTTGAATCCACTTCTTGTACTGCCCACGTCTTTCCAGCCCTTCAAGTACTTTGGATACCATTGGCAGTTGCTTGCATCCTCTTTAAAGATGTGAGAGAAGAGGTTCCACACTCAGCTTGCTGTCAGTTGCTGGTGGTAGATCTTCCTGGCTCTCTTCTGCCCCTTTCATCCACACAAGTGAAGAGGATGATGGGGCACACGGAGACAGAAGAGTGGACAGCTGGCTTTAATAACAGCAGTGGGCTATGGAAGGAATGAGGTGGGACAGCACATCTGTGTAGAGGATGGAATAAAATGCATGAGTATAAGGGCTAAGAGAAGTGCAGAAATGAGGAGAGTTCCTGGATACTGTAGACCTGGGCGCTGGCATATGTTTCATGCAGTGAGACTGCTAGGCACGTTGCTCACACTCAAGTCAGTGGATATGTCTCCATTGCCAGCAAAAGGCATCTCTAGGTCACCCTCAAGTCATGGGGCCCGTAGACCATGGGTCAGCACATCCCTTGCATTACTTCGAGTGGACCTGCAAGGCAGACTTGTGGCTGTGTATGGGACGGAGCATGCTGTGCCCCCCACCAGCCCATGGACCCCTGCTCTTCTTTCAGCCTTGAAAAGCACAGGCCATGGGAATTCTGGTAGAAAAAAAAAGTCAGGGTTTGGCACCATTAGTTCTTACTCCACACATAGGTCTCTGTATTGCTGTGCCTAGCTAATTAAAATGATGCTGAGATATGGTGAGAGAGACCGATAAACCTCTAGTAATTTATAATTTGCTAGGAATAACTCAAAACTGAAGACTCACACATGTAATCACAGTTCATTGAAATAGATGAAAATCCTTTCAGTTGAAGAAAAAAACTTCTGCAGTGACATGGTGCAACTCTCCAGGTGGGAGATTGGACGCAGTGAGGCAGAAAGAGACTGCGCTGGCTGACAACACAGGAGCAATCGAGGACACAGGTTTTTTTCCTATTTTAAAATGGTGCATGCTCAGCTCCAGCCAGCACCCTGAGTGAATGAACGGATGGCAGAGCTGTGCTTCCAGATCCATAGCTCACTTGATTTCAGTAGAGGGGATTTAAAATGTAGCCATTAGTCTGATGAAATGAAGTGTGACAGAGAAATAGATGAATTGGTTTAGCTGTGTTGTGGATGCAGTAGATGTTGTAATCAATAATTTGTGTCCAAAACCTGAGGAAAACATGGTGCAACTGTTGGAACAGTACTGTTTTGCCAACAGTGCAAAGTTCAGAATACCAAATGAACTTAGTCATCACAGCTGTAGTGGGCTGTCCTTTAACATCCTTGTTGGAGACATGGATGTTTGGGCTGGAGTGCACCTTCAGCAAGTTTGCCGACAACACCAAGCTGTGTGGAGTGGTCGACAGGCTGGAGGGGAGGGATGCCATCCAGAGGGACCTGGACAGGTTCAAGAGGTGGGCCTGTGCAAACCTCATGAAGTTCAACAAGGCCAAGTGCAAGGTCCTGCACGTGGGCCGAGGCAATCCCAAGCACAAATACAGGCTGGGTGGAGAACGGATTGAGAGCAGCCCTGAGGAGAAGGACTTGAGGTGTTGGTTGATGAGAAGCTCAACATGAGCTGGTGATGTGCACTCACAGCCCAGAAGGCCAACCGTATCTTGGGCTGCATCAAAAGCAGTATGGCCAGCAGGTCAAAGGAGGTGATTCTGCCCCTCTACTCCACTCTCGTGAGACCCCACCTGGAGTACTGCATCCAGCTCTGGAGTCCCCAACATAAGAAGGACATGGAACTGTTGGAGCAGCTCCAGAGGAGGGCCATGAAGATGCTCAGAGGGCTGGAGCACCTCTCCTATGAAGACAGGCTGAGAGAGTTGGGGTTGTTCAGCCTGGAGAAGAGAAGGCTCCAGGGAGACCTTATAGCAGCCTTCCAGTATCTGAAGGGGGCCTATGAGAAGGCTGGAGAGGGACTTTTTACAAGGGCATGTAGTGATAGGTTGAGGGGGAATGGCTTCCAGTTTGAACTGGAAGAAAGTAGATTTAGAATAGATACTAGGAAAAAATATTTCCCTATTAGGGTGGTGAGGCACTGGAACAGGTTGCTCAGGGAACTTGTGGAGGCTCCATCCCTGGAAGTGTTCAAGGCCAAGTTGGATGAGGCTTTGAGCAACTTGGTCTTAGCGGAAGGTGTCCCTGCACATGGCAAGGGGGATGGAACTAGATGATCTTTAAGGTCCCTTCCAATCTAAACCATTTTATGATTCTATAGTTAGTGTAAGGAAAGGACACAGAGCATGTCACCATCTCTGGAGAGCAGTGGCCTGTTCTTGGCCTACGACAGTGCTTTGTAAGTAAATGAATGTGGTCAGACATAGAGCATGACACAGAGTCATGAAAATGCGCTTTAATCCTTCAGGGGTGTCTTCTTTTTGCAGGTGGCTTTTAGACAGCAGAGTGCAAACAAGCACGGGGTTGGGCATCCTGGCTCCAGGGTCCTCCTTTCAGTAGCTCTAGCTCACCAAGAGGCTGGCCTGAAGAAGTGCAATAGAAAGGCATTTCTGGCAGGGTAGGAGGACTGAAAAGCAACCAGGACAGCCTGATATAACTCACTTTCCTTTCTCGACCATGGCAGGAAGGAAACTCACAGTTTAGGATTTAAGCTGTTTACAAATATGGTTAAATTTATTTCCATTGTCATCTTGCAGTGACAGGGTGGCATTAGCCCTATTTTACACAGCCAGAGCTGAGGCAGAGTAAGATTAAGGTTATATGGTCCATTTAATCTGGGTTCCCATTTTGCAATGCCTTTGGCTCAGTTACAGAGCTTAGTCAAATCTATATATAACATGTTATGTATGATCTCACTGGCTACAAATACAGTCCTGTATGTTTAGTTCTGCTGCAAATTGCAGCAAAAATGCCTAAGTTGGCACCCAAATAGCAAGAGAAATGCTCTCTGTGATCATCTCTGCAAAGCTGGGCTTGTGTGGGGACTTTTTGCATATGCATAGGAGCTTGAGGTGCAGACAAAGTTAGAATTCAGTTGTGCATGTGCACAAAGCTGCTATTTTTCCCCTGCAGTCTTTTCTCTGTCACTAGACATCTAAATGTCATTTGCAACAAATTACAGAGCTTTCTTCATTAGCCAACCTTGATTTATCTCTGGAATGCTCTGTCACATGCATTAAATGAGTCTGTGCTCTTAAGAAATTATATAGTTAACTCAAGATTATATATGCAAAAGAGAGTAAGTTAAGGCTGCATGTGTGGTATTTTTATTTTAGTGCTGTCCAATTCTTAGAGACAGCAAAGCTGTGGAAGTAAGGATGAAGTACTTTCCTAAGGCCTCTAAGAAGAGTATGTGTGTAAGCCATGTACAAAATTCCAGCTTAATATTTCTTGATTTTTCACATTTCCTTATATGATCTTTGCTTTTCTGAATCTGTTTTTTCTTAACTCTCCTGAGGTCATGCCCTTACTGCTTTTACTCCATTTGTCATCTGTGGGTGTTCTCTTCCCGGACCCACTCAAGTGTAAGGAGGCTCTCAATGACTTTTCCGAGTCTTCAAACATAGGAAAGTGACTTTGATCACTGCCTGCAGTTCATCATACCTTGCTCTGCAGCACTGTTTAGTCAGGCGAAGTACAGACACCTGCAGAGCAGGCAGTGACAGAGGATATGGACTAATGCGGGAATTTCCTTGTGCTGGAGGCTGCACAGGTGGGAGTGGGTCAGTTTGCATTTGCCGTGCCGTGCAAGGCACGACACAACTCGGCTTATGGACACTGAAAGAAAACAATGCAGAAGGCTGTCTCTGGACAAGGCTTTGCCTTGTACTGGCTTTAAATACGAAAGACTAATTTGCGACACAGACAACGGCATGTTTAGCAAAACATAGTAAATATATTAACCCAGATCTTCTGAGCCAGTTTGATTAGGTCAATAATACCACCCTTCTGTGTGGTCTGTCCTTCTCTACAGAGCAGATAAGTATCACATACTGTGAAGATATCATTGTCTTTCATTATCAGAAGATGCAGAATATGAACAATGGCCTAAACAAATCCCAGGTGAGCAGACATGGCGCACTCTTCATTATAACAGGCCAGTGGCATTGGGCATGAGTCTGGTCCAGTGTATTGGATGGCCAAACTAAGTGTTCCAAAATGCTCCATTTTCTGAAAACATGATGGGCATTGCAAACAAAGGGAATAATCATGTTTTTTAAACACCAAAGGATATAACTAAGCAGGTTGATTAGACAGCGCAAAGACCAGATAAAATCCTGTGTGTATAAGAAATACATAATGACTAGCGAGAGAGGTATTTAAAGATTAATTCATTTGTGCACATGGCCACATTTTGCTTTCATGTCTTACCTTCCATTCCTATCTTCATCCATTTACGCCTTTAAAGCAATTGTTCCTTTTCTTACTCTCTTATCTATCAGAGATTTGCACCCGAAATCTGAATGCCTGGTTTGGATTGTTATAGAGTAGCTACTGCAAGTTTTTCAGAGCTCTTTTACGCTTGATTTTTTTTTTTTACTTCACATTTTCTGTCCAGACCGCTGTTGACAGCTCTCTCTCCTAGGAATTTCCATCATTTCTTCAGAAGGGAGAAAGAAGGTATTTCACGTTCTTGTGCTTAATAAGTAAAATGGAATAATTTATGAGCCTTATGATAAATCATATTTAAAGGAACAAGATCACATGTTTTGAGCTTTGAGTTTGGTCTTGGCAGGTTTGCAATATGTGAAGACAGTCCTTTAGTGGTCAGGAAGTCACTCTTCCACACCAGGCTTTTAATGGAAAATTATTCAGCAAGCCAAACAGAAATTTCATATCACATCTCACAGATTCTAATAATTAAAGATATTTGGCACAAAACAGTCACTAGTGTGCCATAGACAGAATTAATAAGACCTCAGAGATGAGTGGTACAGTAGAACCTTGCTGCGTGGTGGCCAGATGTGCTCCGTTATCTATCTGTGTGTTTATCTCTCTATCTACTTGAAGTTAGTTATATCTGTGTTTTTCATCGGTGTAATAAATACGTTAATATGTCACCTTATTTTATATTGAGAAACAGAAAAGGACATTTTGCCATACAGCAAAATTGTGTAACACCTTCAGATTTTTGTTAAAAGTTGCACTAATAGTCCGTAGCTAATTATATGAACTTGATTTCCCCCCTCAAGTGCAGCTTCTACATGATACATTTAAGCTGTGTAATTAGTGGTTTAGATAATAAATTGGTTTTCTATCAGTCTGTTTTGTTTGTTATTGCTAATGAAATTATTGTAACGTTGGGCTTAGCAAGTAGAGGAACTCTGTTATTTTACCTCGTGTTTTAAAAGCTGTTCCCTATTTGTGTTGCATACCAGATGTCACACTAATTATTATCTGCGGACAGGAATGCCAGCTCTGCTCTAAATGTAAAGCTTTTATAAAAGCATTATGCATTAAATGGTGCAAACTACTGTTATGCTCTAGTATACTAATACTTTGAAATCTCCTCTTGTTGTCGTAGGAGCTGCTTGTATCTATGATTGTGAAACTGAAAACTGTGAAATTTTCAAAATTAATCAGATCTGGAGATCAAATGCTACCTTTATTCCCACTTACCCCATCTCATTGAAATTGGTTTTTATTATGGAGGTGTGGCTTTTTCACTTCATTTGCTCTCTGAGATAACCATATACAAATCTGTATACAAAAACAAACCAACTCTTGTTAATCTTCAAAACTTAGAGCAGTTTTTTTTTCTTGTGAATATAAGCAAAACTTGGTCCACAGTGTTTAGTTTAAGTAGGAATACCTTCAGCACATGGAGTTTTATACAGGTATTTTGATCGCTTTACAAGCCAAACTTTTTCAAACTCTCAGCCTCTCTTTGCACTTGTAACTGATCTTTTCAATCAGTAAGAGACTCGGGGCTCTTCTCACTTCAGTTGAGGAAGAGAAAGAAGAGTGGACCATGGGTAGTTTTGCGGAGTATACCTGTTATTTCACAATTAGGTCATCTATGCAGCTCTGCTGCTTATGTTGGGGTTTTTATTGCAGGGGGACTTTGGATGAAAGGCAAAATGAGAGGAAATAGGCTCTCTGGCATGTTCTGGGGAATACCTACTGAACCATATTAATAAGAAGTGTTTCCAGAGAACATAGGACAGTAAGATACAGTGATTTGGCTTCATCAACCTAATTATAACCATTTTCTCCTTTTCAATTTCTTCTAAATCAATACGGAGCAATTAAAGCAATAAATTTCAGTGCTTTGAAAGAGCAGTACGTTTCAGTGCCATGATTCTGCATACGCAGAGCAAGTGTACTTTAAAGACAAAAACCAAAATTGCTAGCATTTGTAAAGCAGCCTTTAATCTTGTTTAATTGAAGCAAAATTTGTATTCCACTTGCTCAGAGAAGATTTCAGTAGCAAGATGGCTTGGCAGGTCATTCCTGTGTTGGTGTTTTTAAAAAAACCAAGTAATAGACCTCAGTGTTAGCATATCTAATAATCTAGGAATGAAATGGAAGTAGCAGCCAGTTTGCCCAAGCAGTGCGTGTATGGGGGATGTGGGAAAGACACCTGCTTATGTGCTTTTGTGGAGCTCAAAACCAGGCTGAGTCACAACGTTTCAGAAGATTCATACCATGCCTTTTTCATATTGACACTGACTAAGGTCCCAAGCCAAACTATTAAAGTCAAAGGGTTTATTATTGTTGGGATTGTGGTGAGGAAGAACACAAAAATAGCAGCATGTGTGGATTATGCCTTTTCAGATGTTTGGTTTTATGTAACTGGTAAAATTGCTGGGTTTATGTAGGTTACGTTCTAGTAAAAATGATGGTCTTAAAGCTAGGCAATCTATTTTTGGTAAAAGTAAGAAACATGTAAAGCGTTGTTCAGAGTTCAAACTAAACTCTTATCAGAGCACAGAGATCTATGTAACTTAAATTCATTTTCATTTTATCCAAACTTGTCTCTTACTGATTTTAGCTGAGATTCATAGCAAAATTAGAAGTTTTGAAATGCTATAACAGTATAATATAGGTAATTTACAGCAGTTATGGACTATTAAAAGTGGAGGAACCAGAGGACCTGTTCTCATGAGATATCCAGTGCAGACTGTAGAATCATAGAATCATAAAATGGTTTGGGTTGGAAGGGACCTGAAAGATCATGTAGTTCCAACCCCCCTGCCATGTGCAGGGACACCTTCCACTAGACCAGGTTGCTCCAAGCCCCATCCAACCTGGCCTTGAACACCTCCAGGGATGGGGCCTCCACAACTTCTCTGGGCAACCTGTGCCAATGTCTCACCACTCTCATAGTAAAGAATTTCTTCCTAATATCTAATCTAAATCTACCTTCATTCAATTTAAAACCATTACCCCTCGTCATATCGGTACACTCCCTGACAGAGTCCCACCCCGTGTTTTATTTCAATCTGTTGCTAATGGCAGGGTTCACAACCATTTGTGTCCTTATCCAAACCAGACCCGTAATGATTTGCTGATCACTACCATAGGGTGATGTCACTGATCACCAGTTCTGGCTACAGAACAGTAACAAGTATTGACAAAAATAAGTATGAAAAAGAACTAATTTTCTATTATACTATATTTTCAGTTTTTACTGCAAAATTCAACAAGGCAAAAGCAGTGTATGAGTAACAGTGGGATCACACTCAATTTCTGAAGCTGGTCCGGAGCAGTGCCAGCATTGCAGGGGTCTATCATGGAATTGCGCGTTGCTGAATAGGCTCAACCACTTCCAACCATCATCAACCCAGACTGCAAGGCAAGAGGCGCAGGCGCCAGCTCTACTCATAGTTACGTGGCAGAGCTGTGGGGTTTTTTTTCTGGAAGGAGAGGTTTTTCAAAATTATTTTATTTGTATCCGAAGCAAAATGATGTCACAGCAGACTGTACTGGAAACTGAAGTCAGAGTACTGCTGGGATGAGTTATCTCTAACAGGATAGTTTAAGCTGATCCTGACCCTTTACTCCTTCTCCTTTCTTCCTTTACTCATTTTTCTCCTAACAACACGTCATTTGTTGTAATTACATTAGGCCCTCAGAAATGACTCATCATATTATGGGCAGCAGCGGAATTAACTATCCTGAACAGAGGAAATTTTTTAACCCAAAATATATTGTTATATCTGAGTTATAAACCTTTGAAATGAAACTGTTGTTTTAAAAAGCTTATAGTCTAGTAGTAGCAGCGGTATCTGCCTCTATAACAAGAATCAGAGCTACAAATAAAAATACTTGTTATTTTAACTTCTATAGCACCAATTTGAAAAACAAGCAAGACATTATTAGGCATTGTCTTAAAGTTTGTCAATTGAAAAGCTGAAACACCATGAGTGCAAAGGTTCCTGATCTGAAAAAAAGAAGCGTGTAAAATGAAAACCAAACGTATCATGTGCAGTGACAATATCTGAAAGAGTTTGAATGCCTATGTGTGTACATATATCCGTGTATGAGTGTATACTGTCTTTGCATAGATACTCACACATACAGAAGATACTATAGTACTTCAAATTTCCTTCCTTTTTCATATATAAAACTAATTGAAAATTATTTCTTTTTGTTCTTCTCACAGCTGAATTTTTATTCCTCTTGTGGGGTGTTTATCTCTGCTATGCAGTGCGGACAGTCCCATCAGCATTTCATGAGCCACGTTATATGGCTGTTGCAGTTCACAATGAGCTCATTATCTCTGCTATATTCCATACAATTAGGCAAGTGATCTGTAGATCTAGTAATTAACTATTTATCTTTCAGGTTTCATATGGTGCTACTTAAAATGGGTGAATGGGAGAGGATGCGTAATGGAAGGTCTCATAAATATTTAATTCTGCAAATTAAGTGATTACTAAACTTAAAACTGTTCCCATAGGATTCAAAAATATGTACAATCAACTTGTTAATTGTATAATTAGGGATATTTTTTTTTCAGTTTAGCTAACAGATATGGTTTTGGGTCAAAGTTCAGTATATATGATAAATTAGATATAACAAAACTACTGTCTGTCTTCAATCATCTGCATACTGCTCACTGGTTTGTATCCCTAGAAAAGCAGCAGGTAAGAATGTTGGTTTATATGAACTTTTCCTGGTGTGTAACAGATTGGCAAGGTGCAGCTGTATGTTAAGATAATTTTACTGTTTTGTGCATGAAACATAGTGTTTTATATGCTGACATAAAAAATTGTTATGCATATGATGCTGTAACAGTAATATAAAGCACGTGTTTTCTTATAAAGTTTATAATAAGCTCTACATTTCATACCTGTAAATTATTAGAGTAGTGAGAAATAAATAAGGGTTTTTGCCAGAGCTACATGAAAATTACTGTATATGCCTTTCCTACAGAGTACACTGTAAAAATGAATTGGTCCTAGAAAATTCAAAATAGCAAGATAGCATGAATTTCATCTCATCCTGTAAGAGATTCTTATGACTTTCTTATGATATTCTTACACCTTCCTTTGCCTCCTGGCAGACCTTCTCTACTAAGATTTTTTTTTTTCACATTGCTTCATTGACAGTCTTCAAATACTCTTCTCTGTTCCTTAGTCTGTCTTGGAACTCACATTTCTCTCTGCCTTCTTGATGTTTGCTTCCATGAGTCATCGTTTTTTTCTGAGTAAACATCAACAAAGCAAATCTTTCATCTCTACTCCTTCCAGGTGCTCTTTTCCCCTAACATTGTTATGAAGTTTGGTGCACTTTTCAGGCTTGCAACTTGTTGTTTCCTTCACTTTCTCCTAGTCCCATATGTCAGCATCCACATAGTCTCAAAATCTTCTTTACTCCCTAACACAAACATCCGTAAAAATAATGTTTAAAATCTGTATTTGATGGAAGCATTTTTCTTTTCATTCTTGATGGATATAAAATTCAATTGTAATACTTTTGAATTTGTTATAACTAATATGACAACTTCTCAGTCAAAATGTTCTCCCGTTGATTAATGTTCCTAAACCATATTTTGGGCCATGTTAGAAGATACAGGTCAGTGCATTAGGAGAGCTATTATGTTGACTGCAAGTTTCTTTTAACAATAGGACAGAATGAAAGTAATCTTTGATTAAAGAGAGGGGAAAAGGGGGATATTTGGCATTTTAATACATGCCTTATGAAGGAGACACAAAAGGGTTAGGTCTTTCAGTTTATCCTAGTGAGGATCCTGTTTCTTCAGCCTAACATCTGCTGATTTTGTTCTTCCTTCTTTTTTTAAAAAAATGTACATTTTATATTGATTCTTTGCCCTCTGTCTGATACGTGCTGGTTTGTTGAAGAAATATCATGTACTGTTTATGAATAGGAATGAGTAAAATGCACTGGAAGTACATGATCCCTCCTGAGATTATGCCCATTTCCACGTACACAGGTCTTAATCCCGTCTCTTTGAAGTTCACATTTCCTTACTCTTTTTTTTTTCACTTCTGTCTTCCCTGCCAAGTTCTGGATGTAGCTGAAAAATCGGAAATGTAAGACTCAGATTTATATGACATATCTGAGTTGTCATGAAGTTGAAAGCACTGGAGCCTTGAAGGATACCTACTATTACAAGGCAGCCATCTAGTCTGAAAACTCCCGAAGCTCATATAAGATTGATGTGAGCGCTAAATAAAATCATGAACTGTTTGCATTTTGTTTTCCTTTAAAACTATTATTCCCATTTCAAAAACACAGGATTCTTGATTATCTTCCGATCAGCATAGCATTAAATTCCTGCATCGCTCTTTCTCTTGTATTACTGAGAAAAACAAAATTTATATGGAAAAAATCTCATTTGAGTAGAAACCCCATCTCCGATAGGTTTGAATGGCTACTACAAATGCTATTTTGTTTTCAGGGGTATGGTGTGGATACCTTAATTAGTCAAGGTTTCACACATAAAACAAGCAAAAAGCCTCCACAGAATTTGGAGATTGGAGCTGTTAAGGGTTAGCCGAAACTGGTAGGCATTGGGACCTGGGAGCTTTCTCCCATCTCTGTCTGATGGATGTGGCTGCTGCTGTTTCTGTTTGCTGTCCTAGCTAGGCTGAGCACATCCACTACGGGTGCAACACCTGGCTGGCCACATGGACCAGCGCAGGTCCAACATGTACAGCCTGGTCCTGTTCCTCCTCTGCAGCTGATCAGGTTCACTAATGAAACATGCACCCTGTGTAGGTTCACAAGCACGCTACATTGTCCAGTCCTTCAAATATGAGCACAGTCCTTAAGCCAATCTAATCTTAGGGTTTGGGGCCCCGTACTCAGTCATGGGCTGAAACCTTGGGTCTTCTCAGATGCGGGTCTCCCACGCGCTGGCTACTCCAGCCTGAAGTTTGCTCATGACTTGCACATGCACACACGCACAGCGTAGAGAGTGAGATCACATGGAAGTTGGGAGAAGGATTTAATGAGAAGACAGGAGATATTGCAGTGATCAGGCACAGGGCTCAGTCGGTGATAACTTGCTTACATACCACCAGCCCCTTTTATCCCCCCTTCTTTACAAGCTTGTTCTTTCCCCACCTACCTTAGCCCCTCTCTGTCTCTGTCCTTGTCTTTTCCCAAATAAACAACTCACCCTTCATTACTTTTTTCTCGTTGGTCCCAGTTTTGCTCCATCTGTACTCAAATTTTGTATTTCTGATATCATTAGCTAGGTAATCACAGCCTTATACGCTGTTACTGATATGGTTACATGGGTACCTCTGACCTTGGAAGTTCTACTCCCCCAAAGGCCCCTCAGTGCTCCCTTCAATTACCTGTGAATTATCTTGGCCAACTTTCAAGTGAACTCCCCGTTAACCACATGTGATATCTTGCCATCCCTCACAGCACTGTCTGTAACTTTTGTTCACATTTCGCTCTTTTTTGTTATATCCAGCAGTTTCTCATGTCATCTTCAACAGTTCTCATGTTGTGTTCAGTTAGCTAAACCTCAACATGAGCCTCTTTGTATCCCTGCATACCTCAACAGCAACATCTCTGTAAGAAATAATTCTAATATTTTGTTGTGTTCATGAAACATTTCATTTACAAAGTATTAATCAAGAAACGATGACTGTATTATTATGGCATATAAGCCAGTGTTTCATGCCAGGCTATTTCTGTTAACAAAAGCTTCTGCAAAATGTGCATCTGTGGACTTGGATAAGTTGCAAATGTCATTTCTATCTGAATGATTTTTGTAAACCTGCGAATTACAAGCCAGTGGTACATCCATTCATCCATTGCGCTGCTTGCCATTTCTGTCTTTGGGAGCTCACGAAAGCAGACGAGCCAAGCATGCTCCAGCTAGCTTGAACTGCAGCGCTTGTTCTGCCACTCTTTTAGGAAGCTCAGCAAGGAATTGCTTCATTTGGGGGGCTCAGCCACTCATTCCCTAGCATTCGCAGGGCTCTTGGGCCCTGCCGTCCTGCAATCAAGACCATTTCTCTGCTCCCCGCTAAAATGCATTTCAGCTCAGTTCCCTCTTTGATGGCTTATCAGCCGCACTCTGTAGCTGCGATCTGTGGACATCCTGTATTTTTGAAGTGCACTGCAATTTATCATAGTACATGTGCTTACTTAACCTAAAATCATCCGTTCAGATCCTTAATGTGTGTAAACTGCCATAACTCAGTTCAGGTCAAAGACACTGTGACAATATAAAGATCCAAAAAAACAGCTAAATAGAGTGAGAATGGTGGAATAAGCAATATCCTTTAAGGTCTGTTGTTTCTTTTTGTATTTTGTTTTGGCTTGTTTTGTTGTTTTTTGGAGGTTTTTTGAAAGTGTGGTGTGTAAGTAAAGCATGTGGATGTAATTTTTAGTCTGTATGAAAGCAGTACAGAACAAACCGAGTTGTGTTTGGCCTTTCAATGAAATAATCCTAAGGAATATTAAAACTGTTAAATCTAATGTACTGGAGAAAAGGCAGTGAATTGCAACCCTGAATTCTGTTTTCAGATTCATTCTTGCTTCAAGACTTCAGTCTGACTGGATGCTGATGCTGTTCTTTGCACACACACACTTGACTGTGACAGTCACTGTTGGGCTACTTCTGATCCCTAAGGTATTCGAGTCTCCTGTCTCTTTTCTTTTGCCAAGACTGAGGAAGATAAATGTTGTCATGCAGAAGCAATGCTTTATAAAGTTAGCAAGCAACTGGTAGAAAAGGAAGACGTAAACTTTGGCTCTGTTACTTAAAAAGCTGTATATTTTATTTTAAAAACTCTTATACATTTTCAGACATTCTTTCTTTCAGCTTTCAAAATTCATGGGTTTTAAAGTACTTAAAATTTTGATGTGATTGATACAAGAAGGAAGGAATCCTGCCTAGCAATGCTTATTTCAGGTATTTGGGGGACCATGCTGCTGCCGGAGTTAGCTGAGATCAGACAAAGAGTTCAGGCGAGGGGATAGAAAGACTAGGATGGACTGTTACATAAAACTGGAACGAGGAGCTCTGACTAGCCATGAGATAGAGAGGTCGGGATTTAAACCGGGCAGTGGTTACAGGCTGAAAAAGGAGAGGCCTTTGCGAGTCAGAGCCCGGGATGGACAGATGCTGTATACAGAGACAGACGTGGCTTATGATATGGAGCCAGGTGCGGTGCTGGATGAGAAGATGAGTGTGTGTGGGACACGAGAAGATGGAGGATGACAGGAGGCAGGGAAGAGAAGAGACGGAGCTCTGAGCACTGCGGCACATCTCCCGTCAGGTGCCGGGAGCAAATCAACAATATATCAGTCTCACCAGGGGCAGGAGAACCGCAGGCAGCTCCACCTGTCTCTAGCACCAGTCCACAGGATTTGAATGGTGCTTTCTTCTTAGACAGTGCCCCAGCAAAGCAAATGATTTTATAATGGCTTTTGAAATGACCAATAATATTAATCAAGTAGTCATGAGTCAAAGAGAACAGTAAAGGTGAAAGCTACATATGAAGGAAGGACACTAAGCAGTTCCAGTTGATGCAACTCAGGTTAATGAAGCTGCTATTCCTGTCTTTTGCCCATGTGTCAGATCACAGTATGCTGATAACTGTCAAATACACAGTCATAAACAGTTAAACAGTCATAACAAGGGGACGCATTGATGCAGCCTTAATACTGAATAACCGTGTTTTATTTTAAATTACTTTTCTGGTCTTTAGCAATAATCTTACTATTTTATATTTTATATTCATACACTTTATTATATATCTTCAAAGTTGTCTTTCTAGACTAACCTAGAAAATTTGTTGACCGTTCTGAAGCTGTCTCATAACTATTGATCAACATTTCCATTTTTAGCTTATTGTCTATGTAACACTACGCAGACTTTTCTTCCAGCATGACAAAGATTTCGGGCAATCAAGAGAAGATTCACAAGGTTTAGTTCCATTCATAAAGTTCTGAGGCCAGATGACTGAGTGGACAATAGTAGCTACAGATGAATGAATCAGTATGAATAAATAAATAGCTGACAACCTCTCTCCAACTCTTGGTCTGAGCATTTGCTAAAATTTAGGAGAGAGAAATTAACTTGTCTCCTTTTTTTACCTTCTTTTTTTTTTTTTTTGCCATCCTCATCTCTTCCTTTTCAGGGTTAGGATCTAAAATGGGAGAATTGCTTTCTGCAGGATTATTCAACAGTATGGAATATAAAATACAGTCTTTTGGTTTTAGCAGCCTAATTGGAAATACTGGCTGAAATTCTATTTCCATACTAGCTTAATTTAAATGCAATGTGAAGAGGTTCGGATAAGCATCAGAATAAGTGGGGTTTCTGCAAATCTCTTAAGATTTATCAAGTTAAGCCATCATTAATGAGTTCCTGCCATACAGTACTGATATTCTATGGGACACTACTTATGCCAGCAATGCCTGTAGCTAGTATTTTGAGCTCAGAAAATCACATGAAATCCATAGAAGGATTGTTGTGTCGTAAAGCCTATTGACGTAAACTCTTACAGTGATGTGAAGTAAACTTTTGCACTGATGGCAACATCTTTTTTATGAATACTTATTGCAGTTTTCACATTCAAGCAATAACCCAAGAGATGATATAGCTACAGAAGCTTATGAAGATGAGCTTGATATGGGTCGATCTGGGTCCTATCTGAACAGCAGTATCAATTCGGCATGGAGTGAACATAGTTTGGATCCTGAAGATATTCGGGTATATATAATTCACTTAAATAGCATTTATTTTCAAGAATAACACATTTTCCTACAAATAAACTCTGAATTGCATCCATTTGACTTTTTTGCAGCTGTTAGCTGAAACAGGCCAGCTTAGGTCTCTCGAATTTGGTAGTATCAGGTCATGTAAAATTTCATGGAAAATACTTGCTAGTGTGAAGAGAAGCTGCATTATTAGTTGTAGTAAAACTCATAGTGAAGGCTACAGAGGAAGAATCATCCACAGCTAGAGCTGTTTATCAGTTTACATATGCTCTTCGAGTTATCTTGAATTGCAAACAGGATTTGGTGTCAGTGTGATTAGTCATTTGTATGTAACATATACATAACTATCCATAACTATAGAACATAAAATTTTAAAAACACATGATTAACAGAAAAAAATACTTTATTCCTTACATGATAAAAGGGCTTAAGTTCCCAGAATAAAGGATAGCTAGAGAGTTCAGTAGGAAAGCACACACCACAGCATTGTGAAATCTGAAACATACAGCATGAATGTCCATGAATTGTGCATGCTGGATAATGCACAGCTGTGGAAGGTAACATGTTTGTGCACAAAACACACTTGTTTTTAAAGTGTAAAAAAGGGGGATTCAAGTTGATGGAGAAACAGCATATTCAAGAATTAGAAAAGACAGTGAAATAAGTTTAATGCCATTTTTAGAGCAAGGGGTAGTGCATTTATCAGTCTGCTTGTTTGACTGTACATGCTAGTTTTGCCATTCACTTTGCTTTGCAGGATGAGTTGAAGAAACTATATGCCCAGCTTGAAATCTATAAAAGGAAAAAGATGATTGCTAATAACCCACATCTTCAGAAAAAAAGGTGCTCTAAAAAGGGCTTGGGGCGCTCGATAATGCGACGTATTACAGAAATCCCCGAGACGGTCACCAGGCAGTGCTCCAGAGACGAGAAGGACCTGATGGAGCACAGTGCCGTGAAGAACACGGCCACGCTGAGAAAAAACCCACAGGATTCCACGAGTTCTGCAAAGCCAAAAGAAGAGACTTTGAAAAACAGAGTCTTTTCATTGAAAAAGTCCCACAGCACTTATGATCATGTTAGGGATCAAACAGAAGAACCAAATAGCTTAACTACAGAAAGCGCAGAAGTTATAGCTGCTGAGAATTCACTTCTGGATTCCTTGAATGGTAACAAATTAACCAAAAATGCTCCAGAAAAAGTTGAAGCTGTCTCCACTGAATCGGTCCCTTTGGTGTGCAAATCAGTAAGCGCACATAACTTAAGTGCCGACAAGAAGCCTCTCCATCCAAGAACATCTGTGTTACAAAAATCCCTCAGTGTTATTGCTAGTGCCAAGGAAAAGACTCTGGGACTAACGGGTAAAACACAAAGTCTAGAAGAAAGCGCTAAATCTCATAAATCTCAGCAGAAGGGTAAGGAGGCCAGCAAAAAGCACTCAGCCTCCGATAAAGGGGAGCATAAGGATTCCCACCGGAAGAACTCTACCCAGTCTGAGGAAACAAAGAAAACCCATAAAGCTGGAATTATGAAACAGCAAAGGGTTAGTCAAACACCTGCAAATCCTGACACAGGCCCAGGTAAGTCACTGCACAAGGACAATTTCGACATAGGAGAAGTTTGTCCTTGGGAGATATATGACCAAACTCCTGGTCCTGTGCCTTCTGACTCTAAAGTTCAAAAACATGTGTCTATTGCTTCCTCAGAGCCGGAGAAAAACCACCCTTCCCAATCAAAGGGGAAGTCTCATCATAAGCTGAAGACACCTGAAAGTTATCAACAGTCAATTCAAAAGAGCTCAGAGAAGGTGGAGGCAGCCACTCGGGAGACACAAGAGCAGCAGGTCTTTGAAAATGAGAAAAAACAGTCAAATTCCAAGTCTCAGGTCTCCCCTGGGCTGAAGTGTGAGAATGTTAATAGATATGCACCTAATGCCTGTGCTGGGGAGCGGGAGGAGCTACCCCAGAAAGCAGCAGAAAAGGAAAACCTCAATAAATTGGCAGAACAGAAAAAAAATGTCTCTTCCGAGGGAAACGTGCTTTCATCTGACTCCCATAAGCCAAGTAGTTACTTACAGCAACCTTTAGCATCTCGAGCTGAAGTCTGCCCTTGGGAGTATGATACACCAGATTTACCAAATGCAGAAAGAAGTGTAGCTTTATCGAACACCTCTGCTATAAGTGCAAATAAAACAGCAACACCTCGAAAATAAGAGGCTTTTGGACTGAGGAGAGTAGCAACATTGAGAAGAAAGACAACATGAAAGACAGAGGGGACTTAGGCCAAAAGGATCTGAAATTCCTAAGGAGCATCACTTAAATCAAGGGAATCAGCACTACAAAGAAGTAGGAGTTAAGCAAAGTAAATTATCATTAATGTTGTTATTATTTATTTGTTGAGTGCCAACAATGTGGTTAGCAGTGCCCAGAATATGGTCCCTGCTCCAAGGATTTTACTGTGTCAATGAAAGAAACCTGCCTTTGTGAAATCACTTCTCTTTTAAAAGAAAAAAAAAAATACGGTGGTAACAAATGCACAGTGTAGATCTTAACCGAGTTATTTCTGAATGCCGCAACTGGCTTTAACTTGCCCTTGGGACTTTAAAGATCCAGCAGAAGTAGGGCACAGAAAATGTCCTGATGGCAGAAAGGGGTATCAATGAGCAGCTTATTACAATGACGACTTTTCACTTTACATATTTAATCTAGATAGCACTGCTAACTCAATGCATCCCAAAAATACATTTTATATAATGATTGCTCTCATTTTCTTATTACTGTGTGTTTAAGTACATTGTTGTGTCTCATATTAAAGCATTCCAGATTGTATAATTTTTGCAAATAACTTTGATATTATGTGACACAACAACACATTTATGCAATCTGCAGATACTTTCTTCTAATCGCAAGTTAAAATACCTGCTATAGACTTTTTTGTTTATATATAAAATTGCAGTAATCTCACTGGCTATGGAAGCCGTAACTCATACTGGGAAATTCCTTTGGGCTTTGGAGATTATTTTTTTTTCTTTCCTGTGATTTATATAGTGAATTTTTTTGTTTACTCTCTGTTATTTAAATTTATAGTTTGATACTGTATTATTCAGGGGTTTTATATGCGGTAAGTTACTTGTTATGCACTTCCCTGTTAATGCTCATAGACTTTGTTAATAGTGGAAATTCAGTCGTCTTAGCTGCATATTCTGGTATGTCTTAGGACAACTTATCTGTTGTTTGTTACTAATTGGAAAATATCTAACAAATCAGAATTCTTATTTTAAAAATGTATGGTGATGACCTTGTTCAGTATTTCATACTGAGCATATCCTGCTAAATAAGACAAGCAAGAACGACAATGAATATACCCCAGAAATGATCACCTGTTTTACTAAAACCAGACGACCCCAGGAAGTGTTTTAGCTAGCTCATATAGAACAACGGTGTACTGTTTATTCCTGTTGGCAAACCTCCAAAAATTGGCCTTTAAGTGAGGAGAGAAGTCCAAAATATTACTCTTCCCCTATATATGCAATTGTAAGAGATCGTAGGAATGGAAATGATGGCATCTCTCTCCCACTCTCCAAAATGCTTTGATTTTTTTTAAAATTTATTTACGCATACATTTACAGTAAAATTTAATGTTTAATACAGTGCTAATTTTCAGTAATAGCTACAGTCCTCATCATGCATATGAGCTTAATTCATAGATGGCCCATTCACAACTATGATCCTTAGTAATGGTACACCGTCAAGGTCTGAGGACATATTGTAAAGATTCTGAGGAGTATCACTAAGCATAAAAACCCCTCACTCATCTAAATGCGGTACCAGTAAAGTATTCACTAGAATTGGCTATATATACAGTACACCAAAAGAACTAAAGTCCTAAAGAACTTGTGCAATTTGAGAGAAGTGATGGGATTCAGTGGAAGAACATGAAATGAGGATGATTGACTAGAATGCGTTGTTTAATATATATATAATATATATATAAAATAGATATTTATATATGTTTAATATATATATAAAAAGTCATATCTAATACACACATGCACATACACGTATGTAGTATAAACTGATTTTTGTGGCATCATAGAAAAAGTGGCTTAAGGTAAAACGCAATGAGCAGAGGGACTTAGACAAGCTGGGTATGAGGAGGACTTTTTTTGTCCTTTAAAAAGGACAGGAGACTATGGGCACATCTACACTGACAGATCAAGATGGATCTGATCTTCCTCTGCGAAGCCCTAACCTGGAATGTGCTGACATCTGAGCCAGCTGAGGACAAGTCAGCTCAGGTCTCAGTCCTGTCTAAACACATTGGCCTCACTCATAAATTCTGCACATTAGCTCCAGATTAAAGTGGCCGAACTGCCCCAACCAACCAGGTTAGCCTGGACAGTGCTCAATTCCACCATGGGGACATGCTGACTTAGGTCCTTGCTACCTTGGGCTTGTCTGACTCTCCTGCCCCTCTTTTGTAGGGTGTAATTGTGGCCTAGGAGATCTGGTGTTTGCCTTCAACACACATCTTCTGACCAGGACCCTTGCAGCCCAGAATCCCTGTTCACCTGGGAAAGGGAGTCAGGCATCTGAGTCCGGGTGCTTTGGACATCTGTGTACCCACTTTGCACACACAGTGCCAGTGGCATCCCACATATAGCCCAAACCCAGCTCTCTGCCTAGTGTGAATAAGAACTGAGGTTCGACCCAGTGTGCCCACATTCGCCCTTCCCAGTCGCAGACACTAACAGGGTTCGGCAGTAACTTTTCCATCAACTTCAGTGTGCTTCCATCAGGTCTTCAGAGAGAAAGTAACCCTATATTTCTCTTCATGGGAAGAACTCCATCCTGGGAACACAGCTTTCTGGGAGTCCTCCGGAGCACACTGACCTTCTGTGTAGAGATGCACAACTTTAAACCTGCTGAATAGGGTGACCACCTCGCACCTCTCCTACCCCTGAAGAGAGGTTCTGCAGCCCATCTCAGTGGTTTGTGTGAATGAGGTGGGGGGGACAGCTTACCGCAGGTTGCCCTGACTCACTAATGGGAGTCAGCGCTTTGTTGGAGCCAGGGGCTGAGGTCAGAAGCGGGCATCCATGGAGGCGTCGTGAAAGGAGATGTTTGTACGTACTCACTGCCTCTTGGAGACAGACGGTCACAAGGAGCGGGCTCCAGCCCCGGTGCCCTTGCTCATCTTGCCCTCCCTCCTTTACCATGTGGCCAAGGGAGGACACGCTGCCCCTGCCCTGCTCCGCAGCAGCCATGTCGGGGTATAAGGTGCACCAAGGGCGAGGAGATCCACGTCAGCAAAGCATCCACACAGTACCACTGCCCCTTGCATCGCTGGCAGGATCAAACCCTTCATGCATGACTATATCTGTGCCACCTCTACCTATCTACAATTTCTTGCTTGTTTTCTTTTCCCTTTGTTTCTTTTTTAAAAGATAACTTCATTAAAAACACAGAAACAAAGCCCGTTCCTTGGCTGGTGTAGACCAGCCCAGCTGCCTGGCAAGCAAAAGAACGATGGCTGATTTACCA
Organism: Anarhynchus alexandrinus; assembly: GCA_008711295.1. Classification (NCBI taxonomy): domain Eukaryota; kingdom Metazoa; phylum Chordata; class Aves; order Charadriiformes; family Charadriidae; genus Anarhynchus; species Anarhynchus alexandrinus. Next base: position 674,098 of record VUYV01000012.1, on the reverse strand, counting down.
GGGAGGGCACTGGCTTGTATATTCTTGTTTGGGTTTGTTTTCTTTCATCCTGACCCTTTCCCTCACTTCTTAAAAAATGTCTGTTATGGTTCTTTAGGCTTGTTGTTGTCGTCACATCTCCTAAGACTGATACAATTGGAGAACTTTCCTTTAGAAAGCAGCAAAGCTTTCCCCAGTTCATTTAGCAACTGATATTTGGGCTACAGATTCAATTGGGACTTTAAATTATTTCGCACTTAAGAAAACGAGGGGCCAAACTTCACTCAACTATTCTATTTCACTATGATGCTGCTAGAAACATTGCTTAATGAAGACATACTAAGTTAGACATAAATAACGTTCTGTATTTCATAGATTTTTCTCCACCAGCATATATTGGCTAGATTGCTTAGTTGTCTTTTTCTGGAGTTTCATTGTCATTATTCAGCCAAGAGAAGTGCAACTCTAGAATCAAGATGTTTTCTAGCAGATCTGTTGCGAGAAAAGATAATAAACACTATGGTCACAAACATTTGCTAGGTTGTCCTTTTAAATGCATGTGCAAGCTGCATTTCTCCTTTCTTTCTAAGCCATCGTTTATAAATAATTAGATTTATACCAATCTTATTAGACTTGTATAATTTATGCAAGATTATACGCTTTAAAATATAAATCGGTACACACCTATCATCAGCTTTGGTGGCATCATAGACCTGAAACCGGACAATACTTTTATATTTGCTCTCCTTAGGCTTTTGCATGCATATGACAACAGGCAGGCCTGAGAAAACACTGCCTTTTGACTTTTAACATTTTAGCTACTCCAAGTTGTAGAGTATATAAAGCTGTAAGTCTCTTCACTTTATAATGTGGTTCTTATAACAATGTTATCTGGCAACCAACAGCATCCACCATGAAATACTTGATAGATTTATGTTGTAATGTGTTGCAGCATGTAAATAATGTAACTTCTCTGCAATAAAGCACATTTATATGAAATCTGTCTGCCAGCTTTTGTGTAGTGATTTTCGGAAGTCATTACCCATCCAAACTAAACACATTTCTTATCAAACTTGTAAAATAAGTAACAATGAGCTGTACAGCTTATATGATCTGGTCACGTCATTAGCAATTTCTGGATTTTGCTCCTATTTTCTTGACATCAGCCTTTAGACTGGCTGTGTGCTGTGTTCAGGATGTCAGGTTAAGGAAATAGGGTGACTAGCAGCTCTCTTTTCTCAGTGGCTGCAATTTTGAGAGCAAAATTGTAAGGTCCATGCTATATTCTCCTGAATTTAATGGCAAAGAGAATGTTAAAAAATATTAGGAAGTAAATAGAAAGCATTTTATGTTGTCATTGCAAAATCCTATAGCTTGTAGGTACTATATGTGTGCATGCCTGGATTCCTCAACAGAAAAGGTACAAAGAACAGTAACAAAGACAGAGAATGGCTGCTGCGCGAGGGGTGACTAAGTCAACTGCAGCTTGTTTGGCTTGGGAGAGAGATGACTGAGAGAGGGGTGAGACCTATATAAAATTATGAATGGTCCGAAGGTAATTAGGAAACTGGTATTTGCTGGGGTTTGTCATGCAGAAACTAGAGAACACCCAGCGCGGTCATATGCACCAATTTCAAACAAATGACATTTTCTTCTACTTACAGCATAAATAACTTGTGGAGCTCATTTTCACAGATTGCTGTGGATACCGTGAGTTCAAAAAGCATTGGAGAGGTCATGGAAAAGAAATCCATCAAGATCCCTGAAAATGGTGGATATAAAACTCTTAAATCCCTAATCTGTAGATGACTGATAAATAGTAGAATTGTCTTTGCATAATCACCCAGTTTTCTTTCCATAATCTCCCACTGCTGGATATGGTGCTCAATGAGCATGTCATCCAGCACAACCTTTGTACGTTCTTACTTCTGCATAAATACAGATAATTAGGCTCAATTAGTTTGTTTTCTGTTGTCATCCCTGTGTTTTTAATGACCCATTATTGATGTAGGAGTTCTGGTAGGTTCTTGCACAGGCATATATATTCATTTGTAGCTTTCCCAGTGCCTCCTGGGTTGAAAAGCTGCCATTTGGGTAACAGTCTGAGTCATGGTCTCAGGCGTAATGGGGACATGAGGGGGAGAGAAGGAGAAGAAAATTACTTACATTCAGTAAACAAACTGTGTACAAGTCCTTTGCAAGCAAGAAGTCCAGATATCGGAAAAATAAAGCCCAGAGATTTTCCTCTGAACCACTTCACAGCGCTCAGCTCAAACCTGGGGCAGCTTTGCTCTCTCAGGGGTCAAAAATAATAGTGGCATTCTGAACTCCACTTCTGACATTTTCCAGCTTTGAAGAAGCATGGGAATGATTTCCAAAGTTTTGTGGCTTTGGAAATCATCCACAGCTTTATTTTCTATGGCCTTCTTCCTTCTCCTATTATAAAATGTATTTCATCTGGGAGGAAACTGGGGGGGCACCTGCCCTGCCCTGAGAACTTGGGGGTGGGGGGGCACCAGCAACCTGCTGGCACCCATGGGGAGGGTATGAAGAAGACAGAGATGGGCTCTTCACAGTGGTGCATGGTGGGAGTGAAAGAGACAACAGGCATAAATTCAAGCAAGAAAGGCTCAGACTGAATATACAGAATACATTTTCACCATGAGACAAATCAAGCAGTGCAGAAAGTTATCCAGAGGTTGTGCAGTTCCCATCCTGGAAGCTTTTAACGAACTGACTGGATAAAGCCCTGATCTTGTAGTTGACCCTACTTTGAGCAGCAGGTTGGACTGGAGACCTCCTGAGGTCCTACCTGAATGATCCTATTATTCTACGAACAGTGTTCACTACTAAAACATGTTCTTCACATCATCCTTTGGAAAGCCTGCAGATGGATACCCCAGGCAGCTTTGACTCCTGCCTGACAGTATAAGACATGTGGTCACACCATACGTGACTGTGGGCAAACCCTCTTAAAAAACACCAGCTGCTGTGATAGAAAGGCATTTTGCTACTCCTCTGATCCCCACAGCCCTGAGTGTTCATGGTGACAAAGCGAAGAAGGAAATTCTTTTGTTTAGAGCTGGTTGGGAAGAACAGTTTTAGCTGCCTATGTTGAGCAAGTGCTTGAGCTGGTGCCCAGTTGAAAGAATGTCCTCCACAACAAAAAAACCCAACTTCTATAAAAAGGGTAATGTTTTCCTCTAACACTTTGAGGTTTTTTTTAAATCAGTACTGGATTCTGAAGGAACCATTAAAGAAATTCTAACTTTTGGAGGGGCGGGGGTGTGTGAATGCAGTTCTTCAAAATGGCAGTTGATTTGGTTGAGGGTTCGAGGGCTGCATGCCTGCCTGCAGAGAAGTTCTTTCAAGCGGAACACTTTTCTTAATAAAATAGTATTTCTGACAGGTTGAAGCGAACTTTTTCCAGTTCTAAAGGACCTTTTTCCATCAACTCGGAAATTAGCTTTAGCAATGCTAGAAGTTCAGTAAAAGATATTGATTGCTTCACTTGGTTTGGCAGGCTGCCATCACATTGCAATATTCAATCTTCTGGTTCTTTAATACTTGGAAAATTGAACATTATCTCTCCATTTATGCAGGTGATTTTCCCCCCCCCCCCCCTTTATTTATGAGTTAGCTCTTTTAGTCACTGAAAGTGTACAAACAAATCAAACACTGGACATTTTACCATCAAATTACTGGATTTTAGATTTCTGGATATATGAGTTGGGTCCAATTTTTCATTGTGTCAAAGCATGCAGAAACATTACATTGTACCTAAAATAGCCATATATTTTTGAAATGTGCATTTATGATCTTCTGTATAATACAGATACATATATCTTATATACAAGTGTGCAGAATCGTTATTACATCTTTGTAGCTGCAGAAGGCAAGGTTTTCCAGTAGATGGGTAGCAGCCTTTAGAAGCAATTAAAAGGCAAGATTGCTAAGCCTGCTCAATGGAAGGCTTCTAATGAAATTCAAACCACCAGCTGTCTTTCAAGTCTACCAGCACAAAATGTGTGCTAAATTAGGGCTTACCTGCGTGTTTGCTTCTTGCCTGTTGGGAAGATGTTCTGAGGCAGAGCTAATGCAGACGCCTCTCCAGTCCCACCACGGCATGAACTGCCATGCCCACATGTGTGACCACTTGCTTTCCTGCTTGCCAGTGGCCTGCTGTGCCCTTACTTCATGATGGGGAATCATGGGGTAAATTTAAACACCTGTATGTGGTTGATGTGCTTGGCAAGCAGCCGTAACGGTGGCTTTCTGTCCTACCTTTCCCCCAGCTGCTGCACAAAAGTTGGCAAGAGCAGTGGTGATGAGATGGGTTTGGACGTTGCAGGGTTGCTGGAGTGGGGCAGAGTAAGTCTTTTGGAGGCTGCCTGCATCAGTTTGGAGTTGAACGCTATTAGCTGTGCTGCTTGACAGATGATGTTGACAGGGACTTCAGACTGGCTACAGTACTACAGGTGAGAAACAGGTTGATTTGGGGGAATGGCTTCAAACTGGAAGAGGGCAGGTTTNGGGACTTCAGACTGGCTACAGTACTACAGGTGAGAAACAGGTTGATTTGACATACTTCAGTGCTAAAAATAGTATCATATAATGATGTCTTTGTTCCATGAAGATTTTTTTTGAAGGTGCAGGGTGGTAAGAATTGTGTGGTTCCAAGCAGTCATCTTGGAGACTTCACCAAGGGAAAATCACAGTGGCACTGGAGAAGACACCTGTCCAACTCCGTTCCCACATCCCATTTTATGAGGTACTTGGCAAATGCACATGATTCGTGTAAGCTAGCAAAATTGGCTAGTGCTCCTCTGTAGGCAGTGTATTTTAAAAGTTAAGTTTCTACTAATTTTAATGCTTTTATAATATATCCATTTACCTTTGTTGACAGCAGTTTTGTTATCTCTAGGATTTTTTTCCCCATTTTTTTTACAGGAACTTGCTACAAAACTTTGTTTTGCATCTCAGCTGCTCTGTTGGAAGGCCAGCATTATCTTCACAAATTTTGTGTTTGAAGTCAGAAGACAATAGGTTCACTATATATGGAATTTTCCTTCAGAAATACTTAAATAATTTAAAATACAACTTTGATGATTTTTATTCTTATTACTTTAATTATATGGACTGTTTTAATGACCAACAAAATTGCAATATGTAAAAACTGCTAGCAAAGTGCTATTTTTGTTACTTTCTAATTGGTATTTAAGTGGATTTTTGCTTCCAGGATTTATGATTAATGGTAGATTGCAATTGTGCACTGCACGGCCTTTCCATTCAACTGTTTGTTGTCTACATTAAAACTGGAATTGCAAAATCATACTATGACGAAAATCCAGTGCCCAGGTAGGGTTTGGGTATTTTTTTTTGGATTTGCCATCTCATCAGTGTATGGCAAGCATTTTTACACACAGGCTAAACTACTTACTAACCCACTTGCTTTGATGTTTTATTCATTACCTTGTAAATTTAGATAATATTCTTAATTCCTTGGGGACAACATTCAATAAAATATATATAATTCAATATAATGGACTAGCAGATAATAATAGAAAATCAATGAGATAAAATCATATAGTCTTTTTCTTTGTTAAACACATGATAGTGAAAATGCGAAAGCCCTGGCATTTCTGGGGAAGAAAAAAAAACGAGGATTTTGTTTACGACCTTCCCATAAGTACTGCCCTGTACATTCTATTTAAATTACTTGTGATTTCAGCTGAAACAAGTATGTATCTTGCAGTTCTTGCCCCAAACTGCGTTTTTACTAGGGGTGCATTTGACCGAGTGGGGATGGATTTCAACATAAGGTGCAGAAACCACATCTGCGTATATTAAAGGTCCATGTCTGCGTATGATTTTGTTAATATTAAGGCACCATTTTATTCTGTTCCTGCTTTTACCTCACAGTAAATTGCCTTTCAGTGGAAGTAAATTATTTGGATATTGTTACTTCAAAAGTGTGTGCATGTTTAGGGTATCAAACAGGTAGGTTATGAAAGGAAATGCATTTACACAAAACAAACAATGCAGCTTTTAGAGGCTATTCACACAGAGTTCCTATTTTCCCCTGCTTGTTTCTTGTCTCCTTGCATGGGAAACGCATTTTCTAGTGTAATTTAACAAGACCCAAAAGAAGACTTAGAGGACAGGAGGTATCGAGTTACTGAACGAGAGGCAAACTATTAGTTAGTTAATTCTTAGCATAGAAATTACTGATTTGAAAGTCACCAGGAAAGGAATTCAGTTTCCAGTCCTCTTTGAATTCACTTAATTCTTTGAAAACTCCAGTCTGAAAGACTCGATTATTGTTTTTGATGGTGTGACGAATCTTTACAAATGGCAATAGCAAATCTGCAAAGTCAGCAAAAGAGTCCATGCCCTCATGCAACCGCTTGGAGAAAGAGGCTGATGCTAACCCAGGTGGACTCTTGGCGTGGGAAACCTTTGAACAGCACATGGGACCACACATTGACTATATCCAGAATTAATGTATTTTGGACTACCAGGAATGAGTCATTAGAGCCAAACAGGAGAGAGAACGTGTTTCCCAGCATAGACACCTTTTCACCAAGACTGAGATGGAGACACCACAGGCCCATTTTAACTAGGCCACCGAATGAGCTGGCCCATGTTAAGTCAGGATCTGGTTCACATTCATACCAGGGAAACAGAAACCCGCTGTCAGCAATCCGCCTGATACAAAACCCTGAAGGAACAAAAAAGCATTCATCATCCCAAGAGCTGCCACTGGGCCGTTCGCATCTCTGCTTTCCAGCTGGTGGTCCCACCAGGTGCTGACTGCCCTTTGCCACCCCGCAGGTAGTACAAAAGCTTCGCCTTTTCATTGGAAATGTCGCAGTGGCTTATGCTTGGGTTTGCTCTCTTTTCAGCCAGAGGCCAGAAGCATTGTGCTGCGAACTAAAGCTCTTTTCAGCTTTTTCTCCTGGCTGTTCAGCTCCCTTTGATCCCTGGGAGTTACTTTCCTGAGCTCAAGTCCTGGCCAGATGGCAGCACTATTATCCTCATCTTCTCCAAACATCCCACTTTACTTTTAAATCACATACTACCATACAGACTAGAGCTGTCTTGGTAAAATATCTCCCCCCTGCCCCAAAACAGAGATAACCAGGACAAAGCCACACTCATTCAATTTTCTGCCTAGCTGTAAACTTCCAGTGTAATATTTGGCAAATCATTTAGGGTTAGATTTTTACATATGCACTGGCCTGGCTCACAGGCTCCCTATGCCTTAATTTTTCATCATTGTGTGGGGATGACCTGACTGCTTCCAAAAGATGATAGGAGGAAGGATGCGGTCAAAATCTTAGTCTTCAGATACTCCTGGTAGCACTAAGAAACACAAGCACGATACTGCTCCTCACCTTTTATATGACAATGGATTATTTATTATTGAATGGCAGTAAAATGCATATTGATTCACAGTGTAGGTGATTATCAACTTGCAAGTTATGGAAGCTTGGTTAATGTAAGCAATTTGTACTATGTGAAAGTTCCTCTTGACTCTTTTATAATTTACATTTTTTCTGAGCAAAACAGATAAAACCCAGGCAAACTCAAAGTTGAAATGACCTGACCTTTTCCTACATTAAAGTTCTTATAGTCTCCTGAGCTGTTCAAACTTAGGAAATGAATACTTGCTGGGTTTTAGCACCAGTGTCAGGAGTTCTCCAGAATTTCCCTTGCCCACCTGCACAACTCGCTGGTGCTATCACGGCATTCCTGTGTACACACGAAGAGCGAATTAAAAATCCTCCTTCCTTCTCCAAATGCTATCCAAATGTCACAGGGACGGTCTTGGCTATTTGCATCTCTGGTACATCTGGTACAGTTTTGTACGTCTGTTTAATTTCAGCAGCCCTTCATCTCCCTTCAATTCCATGGAGCCAGGTAAATTCAAAGAAATAATATCAAAGTCTGTTCCTCTTTACATCCTTAACTCAAATAGCTGGGCTTTGTAAACAGGGCTGACTCTGCTTAGAAGAAAGGTAAGTTGTGGCACAATGTGGAGATCAAATCTGTTGTGAGCATCCAGTTTATTTGTATTTTCATGCAAATTTTATTTGTATATTCATGCAAAGTAAACACAGATCTTGAAGAAAGCTTTAAATGCATTTCCTGATCCTCCTTTCTAGCGTTCCCTATTAATCTCCTCCACGGACTGTGTTTCGTCCCCCTCTCTTTTCTTACAAAGAGCGATCAAAACGAGCTCATTTACTACCATAGGCTCAGATGCAGAGATGTTTCCTAGAATTGCCACCTTATGCCTACAACCCACGGCTGCAGATTTCTTTTACCCCCCTTTTTGCATGCCTGATATCCAGCTCTTGCTCAGCCTGATTAGAGCTCTCCTCCTTCAGTGGGATTTTCATCTCTAGCTGTTGCTTCCAAGTAGGACACTGACAACAAGAGAGACTTAGAAGCACTAAGAGTTTGGGTGTTTTCAAAAATCCGATTTACCCTGTCTCTCCTGCGTGTTTCCTTGACTTTGACTCAGCTTCTCCATCTTTGTCTCAGACGTGGAAGCTCTGTGTTACAGTTTTCCTCTGCCTTTTCCACTAGGCCTGCGCTTGTGCCTTTGCTAAACCGTACTGATTTTCCTATTCTTGCAGCTTCGGAATAATTTCACTTAGCAAAGACCACGCGCTCCATCCTCGCATCCCAGACATTCATCACCCCTCACCTTGACTTCTGCTCTGAATTCTCTTCTCCCCGCTGACCCATGCATTTCACTCTGGACACTGCTGCCCACTTGACTGAGCCACCCCCTCTGCCTCATCCCCCCCAGCGTTTCTGGATTCTCTGAGCAGCATGAGGCAGGAGTGGCAGTATCATTGCATCAATTTAGGTTGTCCTAGGCCCTGTACAAAAAATGCACATACATAAATAAGTGCTGATTTTTCTTTTTTTGAAGTCCTTACAGCCTAGGATTGTGGGAAGACAAAAGCAAAAGAGGAAGAAGGGTGGCTATCACGTGAGTATAATGAACACGTCACTGACAATAAAAATATGTATTCCAGATATATTTGCCTATTAAGATATCATTTACAATTTGTTAAGACTATTTTCAGGAAAAAAATAAGAGATCAAAGTAATTTTAAGAGATGAAAATAATTCTATTGACTAAATTAAAGTCTGCGTGTATCCGTGCTGTTTCATGAACTACATACTCTACAATAATGTAGGAATGCTGGGTTACATAAACCGCAAATTCTTCCATGTGCTGCTTCTTTCTGGTCCATCTCCCAAAACCTTAATTTTCCTTTCTCAGGACCACGCTGGATTAGGATTTGCTTTGTTTAGAACCAGCTGTTTCAGTGGCAGGTGGCAGTAGCAGGGGCTGTGGCACTAATAAATGAATCACACTAAAGGACACAGTTTTGCTGCCATTCTCTTGTACCTTCTGGATACATCTTCCAAGTGTCTTGGATTTTGAATTAAATGTTCCCTTATTACTGCTGGGAGGAGGAGTCCTTTCACCTTGCTGCTCTTGTCCCTCTGCTGTGTGACACTCTGATGATACTGTTCATACACTCTGTTTTTTCCAGCTCCACCTAATGACAAAGCCTTCGCTGTCTTGCTGGTCCTAACCAGATCGGCTTTCTGGCTGAGCTGCTACCAGTCCCCCACTACTTTCCAGTCTATTTAATGCCTGACTCTCTGGAGTCTGTAGGCACCTTATATACATGTCATGTAAGCGTGTTTTTGTTTAGCAAGTTGTCCATTTAACTGGACGCTTTGCTTCTACGTGGGACTGCAGTGGACAGTCTCCTCACAGAGGATTCCCGTGCTCCCTTAGTCTCTGTGGCAGACTCTGCTTCCTAAGGGGTGCATTGCAGGGGTTCAGCATTGCCAGGGAGGGATTCTGCCCATTTCGGTGGCAATGTGTACTGGCAACTTGGTCTTTCTGTTGCCTTGTGGTGCCCAGCAGCGGATGCTTTTGGGTGGGACTGTCTTGAATGAATCTCAACACGTGGAAACCTACACCCTCGTATGGTCAATGGAGATGTATTCAGTATACTCACTGGAGTCAATGGTGCAATTCATTTCACGCTAAAGACAATGCCTACAGGAGCTCGTTTAAATGGCACCCTCAAGTTGCCATCTTTCCATTTTCCAAGGGAGATTAGGATGACTAGCTCAGATTTAGAAGTATCCAAGATTTCTCATACTGGGTGAGATGTGGGATCCCTCATAGGTTGTGATTCATCCTATATTGTACATATTGGCACTGACAATGCCTTAGTCTTCTTCCCAGCCTCCCAACTTTTCCTCTGGCAAGGATCATTCACATACCTAATATGGTACTGCAGGGGTGACTGTCTGGGTAAGGCAGAGCAGACAGAGGCCAGACAAAATTATTCGCTTTTAAACAGAATATGTAGTACTCATTAGTATTCAGTATAGAGCGGTAATGTATACAGAAATAGTGTGCTCGTTATCACTAAAAGGGAGCTGATCTGTTTTGCTGTCTCCCAGGAGATTTCATTAAATTGAAGTGTCTCCATTTGGTTATTGATCACTCTGTTTATTGCACACTTTGTATGGTTGTGTGTTGCATGTATACTCTCATTTGGTCCCTTGCATGGGCCCAGCAAATGAATAAAAGCCTACCGTTAGGGGATCGGCAAACCCCCATCAAGTCCAAACAGTAATTACTCCATGCTTTCTGCAGCAGGGAAATTCTGTGCTTTCTGCAGGAAGAGATGTCTGAAGGAATAAAATGTAATTACAGTTCCACCTAGAGCTTGGTCAAGCTCCGTCTGTTTTGCTGAGAGGAACGTTACAGCTGTGAACCATGGCAGGAGCTGATATGCAGGAGTCTGCCCGAGTTATCAACCTGTTGTCTGCTCTTTTTGTGAGTGTGGTTCTGTTATTTAGTGGCAGTCTGATACGAAGCCCAGTGAAACCACAGGGAGTTTTTCCACTGACTTAAGTAGGTTTAAATCAGGCCCCAAAATAAAAATGCTCTCTTTAGAAGGCAGGATGTAACAGAAGGGTGAAGAGCTGTGAGTGGCTTAATCATTACATTTACTCAGCTTTATGACTAATGCCTGTGTCAGTTAACAAGTTTTATTAACAATATAGTGACCTTGAAAACTCTGTGCGTCTGACTAACTCATTCTGGTTTATGAGTAAGTGCTCTATATATTGAGCAAGGATATAATTGAAATGATGTCATATAAAGTGGCTCGAAGCTTCAAATGACTTAAATAATACATGGATTGCAGTTTCACTTGAAACTGATATAGTTTTTAAACATTGAAAGAATACATTAAATTACTGAAATTAAGGGTGGCAATATAGTATCAGTATCAGCTAAAATATATGTGTATAGTGAAGTGAATATTAAGGCTATTAATCATAGGTGTGAAGTGCTAGGTAGTTCAGAATTATTCCAACACTGGAAACTATTAAATATGGATATGATGAATTTGGGGTCTATCATTTGCCAAGTTTGAAAATCTGTATGGCAGTGAAAATGGATATCCATGAAGTCTATGGATCATAATGCTGATGTTGTGGCAGGTCATGCTTAATGTGAAGTGAGGTTTGAAACACATTCCATACACAAGCAAGTGCACGGAGAGCTGGACAATTACTGAATAGTTACAGAGAGCAGATGTGATTCACCATATCAATGGTGAGGGAGCAAATGGTACACCTCACTCCAATCCACTCAGAAATCTAACCACCCCTTCTTTCTTCTCCCAAAATGTCACTTATCACTGAGCTAAATCAGCACATCTACTTAGCCATTTAAGTTCTTTCTCTTCTTCAAAAACTGTTATATGCCACAGCACAGGTGTGATATATGCAGCGTGATCACACCTCCCGAGATACATAGCTGGCCTGCCTGCTGTTGAAGCCAATCTTTTACACGACTCAGCTAAATATCATACCCTTTCTTTGAGAAATGAATATCCATACATTCCTCTGCACATGCAGGCTGTGTTTTGCCCCGCATTATAGCTCTGAAGTCCATAGCAACCATCAGCGCAATAAACTATAAGCATCAATAACGCACCGTGGTTGAGCACTGTGACTCCATATCCCCCTTGATGGACTCATTAACCCAAGAAACAGATACCAGGACCGAAGTGCAGGTGAGACTTGACCTCCTTCCAAATGCTTTGTTAGTTAAACCCTTTATTTAACCCTGCTTAAATGTAAAAGGACAGTACTCCTGTGTTCCCACACCCCGGAGCACAGTACTGGCACAGCATTTCCAAATGGCAACACAACTCCACAGCCTTGGGGCATGTTCTTTCACCACAGTGCTCAGCTGCACCTTCCCAGGCTCCTCTCATCTCTTTTGGAGATCTAGCACAGGGCCATTGGGATCGCGTCCTGGCGAAAGGGCTGAGCCCAGATGCAGGCAGGTGAAATAGTCCCTGTGAGCACCAGAGTCTTCTCTGAAGCCTGATGTACAGATCATGATGGTTCATCAAGATAACCACCCTTCACACCATGTTCCAACTAAATCCCGTACTGGGAACCATGATTCTCCTGCGCTGCAGAGGTTGGGGGAAAAAAGCAGCAAGAGAGAGAACTCTACGATGAAAGGTGTGTGGGAGGGGTGAGGGAGGCAACTGAGGAAACCTGGGAAGTATCAGCAACTTTCTTTGCAAAGACTACCCAAAATAGTATCCAATAGTAAGAGCCAACATCTCTATCTGTGAGTCTCCTTAGGTCCTCTTTAAAAACAGAGATTGAATCAATATAGTTGGTGGAGTCTGGGACACAATTAGTCTCCTGCTAAACTCCACATCTAAGAGATCACATAAAACACACCCCAAAATATCTTGTCAAGCACTGGAATAGGCTGTCCAGGGAAGTGGTTGAGTGACCATCTTTGGAGGTACTTAAAAGACATGTAGATGTGGCACTTAGGGACATGGTTTAGTGGTGGACTTGGCAGTGCTAGGTTAACAGGTGGACTCGATGATCTTAAGGGCCCTTTCCAACCTAAATGATTTTGTGATTATATACTAATTTCTCTCTCTTGGACATGAAGGAAGTTAAGGTTCAAGTTCAAGTTCAAACAGAATGCTGACCTTGTACATGTCTATAGTATAACTGGGGTAAGAGCCACTACTGTTGCCTTTACTGAGAAAACCCCATTTCCTTCCCAGAATACTGTTAAGCAGGATTACTACTTAATTAAGAGTAACAAAACCTATGTATGTCATTTGTCAATAATTATAATTGTTAAGCTTTCATTTAACTTCTGAGGGTATACTGAAAAATTTTCCCCTTAATGTTCCATACTTATCCATTTTAATCTTCTTATCTTCAATAAGCTTGAAACTCTTGATAGAAGTTTGGGGGAGTCTCAAGTTTGCACCGATTCAATTAGTTTGCTGTCAGGAGGTGAGTGAAACCTTTGTTCTTAACTCTGCCTCTGTGCCTACAGTTCCTGCCGCGCCTGGCTGCCGGCTGCCCTGCGCGCTTCGCTGCGACATGCTCTCTTGCCCCATGGAGGCTGCTTCCCCTTCAGCCAGAATCCCTCTGGGAGCACCGATGGTACGCGGCCGGCAGCGTACCGCAACTCTCTGCTACGAGTCTTCGAGCTCTCTCTTGCACCATGCTGTCAGGAATAACCAACCAAAGTAATTTATGTAGAAAAATAGTTTGTGTGTGTGTATGTATATGTGTATACATGTATGTAGGCATGTGTGTGTGGGGGGTGTGTGTGTATGTATACAGAAGTATAATGCATTTAAATACAGACATAGGCACACATTTACAACTATATCCAGCTATCCCTGATTATCTCCTAGGTGCTGCCTAAAGAGCCTGACATATAAAAGCAGTTATTTAAAAAATACAAAGAAAAGCTCTAAAAGCAGGAGACCAATACTGTATGTCAACTTTATTTTTATGCAGATGTATTCCGTGACCACTGCAGCTGCAAATCCATTAGGTTATACGTTTCCTTTAGTAACGTTTCTGCAATGCTCCAGATTTTAATTGATCAAGTAAGGTGACAGTCAGTCCATGTACATTGAATAGATGCTACTTCGGAGAAATGTGACTCAGAATAAAGTGCCGTTGGGGAGGTTTTCTGTGTTACATCTGCTAAAGTGAGTCACTGTGGAGTGAACTGCTGCTTTTTGCAGGCAGACCTTTAGACAAGAGACTGTGAAACATCAAGAAGCTCTGAAACATCAGCCTTGTTCTAGAAATCCTTTTATGTAAAGAGAAGCCAATCTACTCCAACCTAGTCTGACATGAGATGCTAATCCAAGTCTTCTGTCTCGGTTTATTGGGGTTTACTATCTGGCAGTGTTTTTCCCAGAGTAGAAGAATGCTCTGATGGTGTTGACATTCCCATTCAGAGGTTTCCACTGCACAAAATGCTTCTACCTTCTGTACGTGAGTGTTACAGATGACTATGCTATTGCAGCTGTATTCTTGATTGATGCTGGCAATATACTGTGTTCTTAAGATCTTACTGAACACGGTTAAGGTTCATAGAATCATAGAATCATAGAATGGTTTAGGTTGGAAAGGACCTTGAAGATCATCGAGTTCCAACCCCCCTGCCATAGGCAGGGACACCTCCCACTAGACCAGGTTGCCCAAGGCCACGTCCATCATATATGGCAGCAGCCTGAAGAGAAATAAAATGTTTAAGTTACAGGAAAACCTGTAGCAACCTATGAATTCAACCTCAATTTTAAATCTAAAAGAAATATAAGCACTTTTGAAAGTAAGGAAATGCATAGCCAAAATACCTTGGAAATCCCAGCTCTGCCCCTCTAGCAACAGCAATCCAACTTCCTCCCTTCTGGCAGAGCTTCTCCGAGACATATGTTCTTTGAGCCAACACACAGCGTCTTGCCATTAGAGGAGGACTAGGGAGAGCTGGAAAAATAAAAACCCTGTTCTGTGGAGAGTGTCATTGCTTTCTCATGCGGTCCTTTTCAAGTTTAATTAAAAAATCCAGGAAGAGTGACTGTAGCTTGGAAATTGTGGCAACGTTGGTGCATCATGGAGAGTTATCTTCTCTTTATTTGACCAGGTGTACGTTAGGAATTCAAGAAGTTTTTACTGAGGAAAGGTACATCAGTACATCGCCATGAAAAGTTTCAATGGGCTGGCACTTTCTGACAGCAATATAAAAGGCTTCATGAAAAAAAAATCTTAACCAACTCCAGTGAGGGTATCTGTGCTATTGTCCTGGCACAATAAGCGTCCTCTGTAGCTCAGCTTTTGCCCTTTGATATGTTGCTTTCAGAAAGGCTTAAAAAAGCTTCCTGTAGCTATTGCTGCTATCTCCCACTAAGCCAGACCGCTGAACAGCATCACCTCTCTTCCTCAAAGTTAATGCTGAGGAAGTCAACAATAAGATGAAAAAGTGATCTTCAGCTGCGTCTGAGAGCCATTGTTTGCTAGGAAGGGAGTTGGAGGAGCAGCTTCACTCATGGTTTGTGCTCTTCCCTCTCCCCCTCCTCCTACACCCTTAAATAATAATGCAGGAAAACATTTGAAATAAGTAGTTAGTTCTTTGACAGAAATGTGTATCTTTAGTTTGCTTACTTAAATACAGGGACTTTATTAGGTGGAAAAAATCAGCTTTCGTTTGTATAAATTTATATGAATTAAGTAGCTGCAAAGAGGATCATAAAAACATGAATCCTAAAGGCTCAAACATCAGAAGGCAATTAAAACTTGAGGCTTTGCACATACTGAGAGAAAGAGAGGCTGTACAAAAATAACTTTGAGGAGGATACTTCCACGGCAGAGGAGCAGCTAACTCCTACATGCGGCAACACATACATGCAGCCTACTTTTTGTCAGGAATGAATTTAAGGGTCCCCAGGGGTCCTGTGTGAATACTGTCACTCTGCATTCACAGTTTCAGGCGCAAGAAGATCCTCTGCAATGTGCACTTAATCCTTCAGAGGAGCCTGGGAAACCCAGACTGGACTTGGTTACGCTTTTTGTTTCAGAAACCTTCTTACAAATCCATACCTGCCCCCCTGCAGGTTTCATAGAGAGCCCTTCACTGGGCAGGTGAGTTAATTCTCCGCATCTCCTCCTCATTTTCCAGCAGCACTGGTCTGTGGGGAGTAAGGATCCAGGCAATCATCACAACTTCTCCTTCATGCAGAGGTGGATATACCTGGGTGAGTATCTAGGCCACCTAACGATATGGAGCTGCACTGTGCCAGCCCTTTCCCACACAGCTGGAGCATCGCTGGCATTGGCTGCTGACTTTCCAGGGTTTTCAAAATACTCTTTTTACAACACTGCTTTCAGAAAAAAAAACCACAATAAGCACTTCAAATTCCATGTCTGATTTAAGTATTCCTTGAACTCTAAATCAGGTGCAAAACAACAACATCTCCCACACCAGTGGCCATATCAATTAGTAAAAGACGATATTTTAAGCAGAATTCTCTGTGGGAGGCTCCATTTTCCCATTAGAAACTTCCTTCTCCTTCTTGATTATTTCTCTGTCGTCACTGGTGTTTGTAATTCTTCTCATTTGCTGAGAAGATCATTAATATTATGTACCAGATATGTAATGAAGTGACTAAAAAGGGGTAAACTCGTTCTCAGTAGGAAGCCAGAAGTGTACCGGGCTGTGGATTAGCCTGTAAAAAGGAGCTCCAAGTATGAGGCCAGAACCTCACAGCTATATATGTGGATGTATATTTCATACAACTGCCTCTTACTAATTTATTTATTCTTTCTCTGAGCCTCAAGAAATGTTACACCACTGGGAGGCTGTGAATGCATCGTGTGGGCACAGACTAGGAAAAAAAGAATTTGCCCAGCATGTTTCTACCCAAAGATGTGGAAAAAATTTTGTCATTCATTAGGCAAGAAAGAACAGTATTAAAATCCTTTTCCTTGTAATAAAATTAAATTAAAAGTGCAGAAACGCGTTCCACAGCCTGCCACCAGCCTGATCCTTCTGAGTGCTGCAGTTCAGGCTAACATTGCGGCAACCGTATTTACCTAATTCTGACAGGAGAGTGTCGATCCCTCAGGGCTTGAGAAGTCAGTCTCCTCTACACTGTGATTTCTTTTTTCTCTGTAAATTTTTTACATTCAGGTTTGGACCCGAAAGCTTTTTCTGTCTCTGTGTTTGTGTACATTTTGGGTTGTTTTGTTAAATGAATCTTCCTGGAGTACCATGGTACTTGCAGCATTACAAAGAAGCACTTGATGCCGTGTGAAATTTGCGGTAAAAGCAGATCCTTCTTACCCTTGGGCTTTCCACCTTGGTGTTATTGCATCTTTCCTCCCCTGCAGTAGGGAGCACTGAAATCCTATGAATACTCTGTTTGGGTCATCTGCTGAAGAAAGACAACCTGGAAATGTGAAGTATCTCTACTGTGGCAACTTCTGTAAGCCAAAACATGACTGCCAAAGGATGTGAGAGACCATAATTCTGACTAAAAGCAAATATACATCTTAATAATTAAAAAGGTTTACAGACAGGAATAAAAATATAACGCATCTCTGATTTGCAATTTTCTCTTTAAGTCCTCCTAAATAAACGATCTGTATAGACAAAGTATATTGCATACATAAGGTCAGTGAAAACACACAAAACCCGTTGGTGACGTTCATTCTATTTTCTGATTCCCTGGGAGTTAAAATGGATATTGTCTTCAGAAAATAGAACATAAGACATATATCAGTCAAAACTATAACAGTAGTTGGAATAATGTTGATAAACGTGAGTGAATATTAATATAGAAGCACAAGTATTGTCATACTGGCTTCCATATATCTCTGTGGGGCTCTGTGGGCCACTTGGAGCACATAGGAGAGGAGCTACCACACGCCGCTGACCATCCACCTCGGGCATCTGAACCACATACCTATTTTTTAACTGGTGGTACTAATTTAGACTGCCATTATCTCTAATTATTCCTGCCAGCCACCTCTCTGCGTGCCATCTCCCACCTCAGTGCTCACCCGGCTTTGCTGTAGTAAGTCTTCATGAACTCTTCAGCATTTCTCAGATTTTAATGCAAATGAAGGGGGGGTGGTGTCAGCTGCAAATTATCTTATTTTACTGGACTTTTCCCACAGTAATTAGTAAGCAGATTACGTATCATTCTTGTAGTGAAGATTGTAGGCTCACCTTGTGCTGTGTTGAAAACACACTTATTCTGATTGTTTGCCTCATTAATGGCAATTGATTCTGGGGGAAAAAAAAACAACAAAAAACAAACAAACAAAAAAAACCCTTAGGTAAGATATTGGCGAGGCACACTTTTTCTTTGGCAAAGTTCTGGCAAGAACCTCATGATATCACGACTACGTAACAGTTTCACCCATTCACACTTAAAATGATTGTTACAGCCAGTTATACACTACTGAAAATAATCCTGGGTGATGTACATTTTTTCTGAGTTATCACTATGTTTTTAATAATACGAAGACAAACCTATTGCTTTCTGTTTCTCTCTTACAGCCGTTGCATTTTAAAAGCTGAAAAAAGCGGACTGTGAGAAGTAGGAAATCCCAACAGCGTGGAGGTGTTTGAGCCAATAGCCCATTGCAACTGAACAGTGTCCAAAGTGAGTCTATGAGAGCACATCTGGTGCAGAAGTTACAGACTTCAGACCTTGGTCATGTAGGTTATGGTAGTGGGCATAACACAAGGGTATAAAGGAACCACCACAATGCCACAGATTTACCTTACCCCTGCTAGGTACAGCATTAGGTAGCCAAAATTTAATCTTAGGCTATATAAAATGAGTTGACAACACTTGATTAAAAACATGGCAAGATTTACAAAATGGGACTTTTTCGTCATTCTGTTTGTTCTTTTAGTTGAATAAAGCGAGCCTAAGGGGATATCCTACATGAAAAAGGCTTGTTTTCTTGAAGGTTAAGTTCATTAAATCAAATTCTGACCTTTTAGAATTTACACTGGCTGAGTCTTTCAGCTCCCTGGATCTCCAAGCAAAACTGTTGGTCCATAGATCTCACTTTTCCACAAACATTCCCCACCTACCCAACCATTAAATGCCCCTCCGTGTTCTTAAAATGCTTGCTGCTGTTCACCAAAATGCAAACAACTAAAGGGCATCTATGAAGCAACTGTGAAAACAACATCCCGGGCTGCATCAAAAGCAGCATGGCCAGCAGGTCAAGGGAGGTGATTCTGCCCCTCTGCTCTGCTCTCATGAGACCACACCTGGAATATTTCATCCAGCTCTGGAGCCCTCAACATAAGAAGGACATGGCCCTGTTGGAGTGGGTCCAGAGGAGGGCCACAAAGATGCTCAGAGGGCTGGAGCACCTCTCCTATGAAGACAGGCTGAGAGAGTTGGGGTTGTTCAGCCTGGATAAGGCTCTGGGGAGACCTTATTAGGACCTTCCAGTATCTGAAGGGGGCCTACAAGGAGGCTGGAGAGGGACTTTTTACAAGAGCATGTAGTGATAGGACAAGACGGAATGGCTTCAAACTGGAAGAGGGTAGGTTTAGAATAGATATTAGGAAAAAAAATTTCACTGTGAGGGTGGTGATGCACTGGAACAAATTGCCCAGGGAAGCTGCGGATGCCCCATCCCTGGAGTCGTTCAAGGCCAGGTTGGACAAGGCTTTGAGCAGCCTGGTCTAGTGGGAGGTGTTCCTGCCCATGGCAGGGGGGTTGGAACTAGAGGATCTTTAAGGTCCCTTCCAACCTAAACCATTCTATGATTCTATGGCTTCAGTTCTAAAGGAAATACTTTGCAAAATAAAACCATTTCTGTAATCACAGATTTCCCAAATCAGTACAAATGTATAGTGGTAAGAACATCTGCACGTGTTTATATACACACATACAATATATATAAATATATATGTGCACACACACACACACTTAAGCAGGTAAGACAGTTTTTAGCTTGCTGTGATGGCTGTACTGTGGCCCTCACTTGAATCCATCACGTTCCTTTAACTCCAGCCCGAGATGAATAGATTGCCTGCTGAACGGAGTCTTTTTATAGCGCTAATCCGTGGGGAAATTCTTCAACAAAAATGCTTTTCTGATCACATTTGCAATTCATATATGCTATGAACAGGATTCTATTAATTGAACACTGAAAAATAATTTCCTAATTATTGCATATATTATTAATGACCTTCATGCCTCTACAATAAGCAAAGCAGCAATGTTCAGTACCAATGCACGTTCTGAGTGTTTTCTCACTGCGGTTTCTGTACAACTGCTCTTCAAATGGTTATTTTTTCCTAAGGATTTCTACATTTAGATGACAAATCAAGCTTCTCTAATTGCCAAATTGTATCTGCTCCTTCACCAAGAGACACCTCACAGAGCTTCTGAGTCAGAGTAACCAGGCAACCCTAAGCCTCTAGACTAGGAGGCAAAGAAAAACGTGTACTCCTACAGTAAGAAGAAAAATGATCATTTCAATCTCTATTCAAAAATTTGTCACAATAGATATAATGTTTGCTGTGACTCAAACATTTTAAATGGTGTTATAAATCCCCAGGTTCCCAAGATGTCCCAGCCAGAGGCTGAGGGGGTTCTTGCCAGTTCCCCCAGTGCTGCTGGGCAAACCGGACCCCTGGTGAGAGCTGGTCGGGCAGCGCTGGGCCTCTGAGCTCTAGCGTGGTAATGCCTTTTGATTCCTGCTAACTGTGTAAAGTCATACCAGGGAGATACCAAATGCCAACCTGTTGTTTTTCCTGGGGAGAAATCCCTTGATGGTCTGGTCAAAGCCAAGCATTTATGCTGCAAATTCCTGCAAATCCCAATGATGACCTTCTGCCAAGGGCAGCTGCATAGGCTCAGCTGTGCTTTTATTCTCTGAGGTCTATACAATGACCTGACAAGGACCACAAAATCATATTTATTACTGAAAAACAACCTTACAAATGTCTATTTATATGCATACCTTGGACTACCAAGTGCTCTGTGTGTTCCCTGTTGTCTCAAAAAGCAAATCTCCTCACAGGTCTCATGTTTGTCACATCCTGTCCTTGGACTATCTCTGTTCTCAGCTTGGTGGGTAACATTTTCAACAACTATCAGACACATTGTTCCAGAAACCCTTTGCCCTACCAGGCCAGACCAGCCTGGGTTTCCTCTGCAGAGGAGTTGGGAACACATCTGCTATCAGGCCCATGAGAACGTATCCTGTGGATTCTGAGAAAGCCACCTTGTATCTCTCCCACAGTTCCCCAAAAGCATGGCTCCCATGGTAATACATGACAGCAAAAAAAACAGATAATAAGTTAAGTTAGGCGTAATTCATGTTTAAACTACCATGTGAAAGGGTAGAGGCAAGAAACTGAAAGAGTCAGTGATGCAAAATAAAAAAAAAAGAGGCCAGAAGAAATTGTCATGGTCATGCATGGTCATAGCACTGGTCATGATTTGGGAGGTGGCTAAAATGGGGGCTCAGGGCATGTCTTAGTGTGCTCCTCCACCCTGGGGAGTGCTGGCCTGTGCTGTGGGCTGTGCCGAGAAGGAGCGCTGCCATGGCTTCACCAAGGAAAGCAGCAGGCTGGAGGGCCAAATATTCAATGGTTATTGTGTGCTCGTCCCTCTCTCAGAGAGGCAGGTATCTCTCACAGCTACGCAGTCGGGAGGCAGAGATGAAATCCACTTTCCAAAGAAGTAGCAGTTCAGGCTATCAGATCCCTGTCCTGATGCCTTTTGGTCAGCTTGGCTTCTGGATGCAGACTGCTAAAATAGCAGCAAAGTAACAGATACTTCTCCGAGCTCTAACCTTCCTTTCTCTTAAAGAGAGATGCTGAAGCCCACCCTCCTCCCTGCTCACTTTGTGAAGCTTTTGCCCCACTCAGTGGGTGACCTAGGGGCGAGCGAGTCTCTTTTCCATTGGTGGTTGTGGTTTAGAGGCTTTCATCACAGTCCAAAGGGATGCTCTCTTGCCTTCAGAAAGCTGACATGATAACCCCAGATTATTCAGCAGCACTCAACCACCATGAGGTGCCTCAGGTTCAATTACACAAGATCACGAAGGTCTCAGTTGCACCATGGGTACACAATTCCCAGGGGAATGATGGGTTAATGTCAGGACTTCCTAGTGTTTAACTAGGAATAAAAATGAAATCTAAATATTGAATTATCTTTGCATGTATGTGTTGCATTTACTCTCCTGTTTTCAATGCTGGAGAGTTACCTTATGGCAGATACTTCTAACAAAATCTTCTGGGACTATTGCTCTTCACACATATTTGCTTCCCTGTTCTCTCCTTGGGTGCTGCAGCAGCGGGGAGCAGCAGACCTCAGCTTCACTGATCCCTCTGGCAAGGCTCTTTGAGGGCATTCTCAGGGTCTTGAAAAAGCAGGACTCCTCTCTTTTCTTTTCTTTTCTTTTCTTTTCTTTTCTTTTCTTTTCTTTTCTTTTCTTTTCTTTTCTTTTCTTTTCTTTTCTTTTCTTTTCTTTTCTTTT
>VUYV01000012.1:626949-651647 GCA_008711295.1 Anarhynchus alexandrinus | reverse complement strand
CTCTCCTCTCCTCCCCCCTCCTCTCCTCTCCTCTCCTCCCCTCTCTTCTCCTCCCCTCCCCTCCTCTCCTCTCCTCATTTGTTTTAAGTAAAGCTGCTCCTGGAGTTAAATGTAGTTTGAAGCATTAAGCAATGTGGCTGGGCCCCATACTGGGTAATTTTTCATTTTTGCCATTCTTTGAAGCATTTTGCCCATTACTGTGTTGCTGTTTTATGAAGAATCACAGCATGAGAAGTGCCGTGTCTCCCAGCCCCCAGGAGAGCACCAGTGCTGGTGGCTCCCGCACGGCCGGGGCTGCGGTGTGCCTGCGCTGGGACGGCACCGCTGGATCAGCCCGCTGAAAACATCCACTGCAGATAATGAAAGTGTCCAATGAAATCTACGGCTCCTTCAGGGAAAGGGAGACCCACATGCAAACCCCCGGTGCCCATCGCAGATGTCCCCGTGCCTCCTGCCCGTGAGCTTCCCCAGTCCGTCCTTCCCCACAGAGCCTCCCTGCAAACTCTCCTCTCGCTGGCCCCGTACCGCACCCGTGCGCGGGCACAGCCGCACAGTGGTGTTCAGGATTCAAAATTAAATTCAAAGGACGGCCCTTAAAAACTGCGTTTTGTAAAACGTATGGCCTTACATTTAGAGGGAGGCTTTCCACGGCGAGCAGAGGGACAGAGCTCCACCTGGCGATGCTGCTGCGCCTCTGCCACCCCTGGGTAGGACTCGGAAGCGCTGCTCCGCAGCTCTCTGCTGTTGATGAAGGCTCTCGGTGCTCACGGCAGCTTCCACTCGTAGCTTCTGCTTATGAGGGCCCAAACAATATTTTACATGAAGGATTTTAAAGGAGAAAAAAGCCCTACAAGATTTACACCGGTTTGTGTTGAACCATTTCTAACATGGCATCAATCTAACTGTTCACAATAGTTATCTGGCAGCACTGCAAAATCCTATTTAGCAACTAAACAACATTTCCCCATTTTTGTAGGTCAGGATACAATCTGAGACTTATAAAAGTCTTTCTGCACCAGTTTGATGCTTAATCAGGACCTCACTCACAGCCAAACTTTCCCAAACTATACTGTAAGGACTCTAAAGAGTGTTTTATTTTCAAGTGTCCTAAGAATTTGACATTTCTCAGTGAAATCAGCTGGATTTCTATGGTATTCAGTGCTCATAAAAGCAGCTGAGTCAGATCAGTAGGTATTTGTGACAACAAAATTTCTTTATCTATAATTAACTGCAATGGAAAAAGTTCCCCCAAGTGGTTTCTAAGCCCATTGCAACTTGAAGATGTGGATGGCTGTGGAAGGAAAAAATGCCTTTATTTATATGATGGTTACAAAATAACAGAAAAAAGAGGTGCAAGGTAAGTGAGTGAATATATAAGGTCGCTACACAGTGTTTATGCCTCTCCTCTTTACTGCACTGCCCAGTTCCCCCTTTCCAGGTAGCATCAGAATAAAAGGAACTGCCTGTTGTTCCATCAAGGTGTTTTACCCCTCAGTTTTAAGAGACAAGCGCACAATGGAAACAGCTTGCAGCGGGGTCTGCCCCTTGGCCCAGCCTGCAGCGGGCAGGCACGGGCCCCAAGAGCCGAGCGCTCAGCGCCGGTGCAGAGCACTGCGTGGACAGGCACTTCATCACACCTTGCGGGGGGGCCCTCCTCCGAGCACATGTGGGAGGGGAAGAGCAAATCGCCACTGCCTCCTCCTGGGTTTGTAAGCACTGAAGAGCAAAGGATGAAGAGCAGGGCAAAAAAAATGAAGGTGGGGGCTGAAAAGCCACTTACTAACTTCAGCGTGCTTTGCTGCAGGTGCTGCCTGCTGCTGCTTCTCCTCCTGTGAACGACTCTGTGGACTTCCCAGGCCCTGCTCGGCTGCGAAGCACATGAGGCTCGAGGGAACTCATCACACAGAACAAAACAGCAGCATCTACAGCTCGTGTCCCGGCGCTTTTTGAGTCCCTGCAAGTAAAGAACACTAGCAAAAAGTTTGACATCCGTGATAACGTGTCTGCAAACAGACATAAAGTCACATTGGTTATAGGTACTGGGAGGAAGGTACGATTTAACCCTACCTGGCTAAGGTATTGGCTAATGAGCACCACATTTCCCACCCCCATAAAATCATCTTCCAAACAAGGGCAGATATAGAGAGAAAAGGAAAAGCATCTATCTGAACATTGCATACAGCTCGGGGGGGTCTCATCATAAAAGCAAAAGCTGGCCTTTGGCAAAACGCACAGGGTAAAGGAATGAAAAATAGAAACAGTGGGGATGTCACACCTGGAACACATCAGCTCCTCGTGACTTCAATACCACCTTACCATCTTACACCCAGAGGGTGTTTAGCCTACAAGTTAGTGAGAGCAAATGTGGAATTGAACAATGGAGGGTTTAATTTTCAACAAACAGCTGAACTTGTGATGCTAAAGACGATTTCATATTGATGGTCCCAATAGCAGTAAGGTGCCAGACCTCGCAGAGGCCCATGTAGTCCTCTCAGATAGTGCAGGTAGCCGTGTTCTACCTGTGCAGCAGGGATGGAAGATGAGCAGGAGACAAAATACAAGTCGAAAATGTAAAATGGCCCCTAAATAAGTGAGCAAAAGGTCCTGGAGTCCTAGAAAAAACTCAGCCCTTCTCTTGATAGCAACCCCTACAAGGGCTGGGAGTCATCCTGGAAAGTTTGTGCACAAAGGACTTAAAACAAAATAAAGGCTTCTTTTAAATTTCTTTTTCGTTCCCCCACTGGTGGGACAGCAACACAAGTGAGCAGAGGATCAGCCCTTGTTCCTTCCAGTGGCCAAAGCCCTCAGAGTCACACATGTTTTCTTTGTGTTTGAAACTCAAGCCACAGATTTGGTGCCATGTCTTCCACAGTAGCTCCTGTCCCTCTCATAGCTATTACATCCTCTTTCCATATTAGTTTTAAAAACTGCACTTTATAGGAAATTAGCAAAATGAGAATATTTTAATGCTATATAAGATGCAGATGGGCAGATATGGGTGGCAGAGGTGGCCCTGGCAGAGCCATGAGGACACTGGCTGCTGAGCCATGCAAAAGGAGCAACTGAAAAGCATGGTGCATGGGGACAGCGTGGGAGATGACGGGGAAGCCCACGGCCCTGGTGGTGCAGGTTTCAGTCCCCCCAGGGAGGTGAAGGGAGCTGGAGGGGTCAGTGAGGTTTCAGACGACTGAGGAAAGATATTGGTTTGGACTTTGAGGTTTTGTCTGTGAACAAAGCGCATGAGACCATGTGTGTTTTCATTATTTTTGAGGGAGACACATGGACTTAGGGCAAGCACATCTAGTCAACTCTGAAGTTGGGTTCCCACAGAAAATTCATGGGGAATATTCATTTTCCTTCAGTCTGCCCTCAAAGTCATACTCCAAATCTGCTTCGCTGCAAAGCAAAGTGTTCTCAGCAGATCAATTCTCCTTTCTCGGTGGGATCACTGAGGGAAGACTATTATCTAATGCTGGCACAGTGAGAACTGCCCTCTACTGTGAATAAAAAATGTTTATTCCCAACCAAATGCTAGCAAAGAGCTAATTGCTCTGAGACACTGTCCTAATTTCTAATTTTTTCAGCTCTCTCTTTATGAACAGCTCCAGTTTGCTTGATTTACTTCTGTGTCTGTATATTGAATAGCATTTGCACTTCAGTTTGTTTGGATTATTATCCCTAAGTATCTAAACTATTATGACTTGCAATTAATTGTGCGTTATTTTCCATTTCTTTCTGAGAACAGGCTTAAAAAAAATGTGCTTTCTTTTTGTAAAACTGGTTTATTAACCAGTGAAGCCCACACAGTACAGAGAGTTTTAGAAATTCATGGCTATGCAAAGGCTGATATTTACTCTGGGAACTTTTCCATCACTGTGTGGTGGCAGGATGGAGAGGTGGGGCTGCCCTCCTTCTGCTTCCCACAGCTCAGAGGAGGAAGCAAGAAGGCACATGTACATGAAGCATATTTTGAAGCATATTTTCTGCAGAGTCCCTTCCTCCAAGAGAAATTTGTACCTTTAGGAGATGCCTGGGCCAGCCAGAGCCAGCAGGTTTCCTTCTCTGCTCCGAGATGTCACAGGGTCCTGCGGGGCTCCAATCCAACATGCAGGCAGCAGCTCTTCATGGAGGTCGCTGCCTTCTTCATTGAGATAAATAATAAGTGTGAATTTTTCTTTTAGGAAATAGGCATTTGCTGGAGCCTGCTTCCTCCAGTGGAAGTGTATCCCTGTGGAAAGTTCCCCTCCAGAGTTAACGTGAACCTCAAAGAAAAAGAGGTACCAAAACTGTAGTTAAATTTACATTATTTATTTCTTTATGTTGAGCAAAGAGCAATGGAAATACCCAAGATAAGTCAGTTTCCAGGAAGAAAGGAAGGAAGACACTAAGAGGGGCAGAGGAGGTCTCTAAATTTTCCATGCATATATGATTTAGAAGGTAACATGGTGATAAATTAAATCTAAAATACTTTTTAGATTTAATTTCTATATACATAAGAGGAAACATATTAAGCCTTGGCCCCCCTTTTCCCGTACAGAATGCCTCTCTTCACTCATCTCAGAAAAAGACAGGCATAAATCTTTTATGTGACTAGAATAAAGGTTGTGGGATATTTTATTCAAGGAAACATCTATGAAAAGGAACCTAAAGGCATCAACATACCTCAAAAGGACATGCTGTTTAACAAATGCCCTCATTGTGTGTAACTCAGTTCAAGCTGCAGAGCTGTGTATAAAAGCCTGTCCTTGAGCAGCCCAAAAATCAGAGCTTCACTTAGGCTGGAAGGGACCTCCAAAGGTGCAAGGCATCATGGCAGGAGGGCTGGAGTGAACAAATGTCATACGTGTACAGCACAGAAATGGAAATTGCGGCATGACTGTTGATCTGAATTGTTTCTATCTTGTTCCCAGCATTCTTATAAGATGTTGCCAAGGCAGATCACAGAATCTTTAAATAAGTTTAAATAAAGATTTCGCTAAGAGATGTTCAGCTGAGTTCAGTGAGAAGCCACAGTGAGAATAACCCCAAAACCAATTTCTGGTCTTTATCTTTCACCCTTATTCTGATGCCGAACAAGAATACTTGGAAGAAAGCATTTTTAAATGACCACTAAAAAAAAACAGGTCATAACAGCCTCAGGTACAAGCAGTTACATGACAGGGCAAGTGCTGGAAATGTGTGTGACTGCCCAGGAACGTGCGAGTTGTTTCCCTAAAGCCAGTCTCCATCAGTCCACAGGGTAAGAGGTGAGTAAAACAAGTCATGCTCTGAAGCATATGCCAGACAGCAAGTGGTGGCTGGGGTGTCCGGTGCAGCTTTCCTCTCTCCTCCGGCTGCAGAAGAGGATCTCAGGGTGTCCCCAGGGGAAGGAGTGTGGACCCCAGGGCTGGTTCCTCTTTGGCAGCTGCTGTGTCTCCCTGTTCCCCCTTTAGTTTACATTTGACATTTGAATTGTCTCTGATCCGGATCTGGGGAAAATTATGACCCTCACAGTTACATGCCCATCTTCTGCCCCTTCCAAGAAAAGAGAGAAGTCAAATAGCATCAAATTCTACTTTAGAAGGTGAAGTCTGGCCAAATCTGACATGGTTTTGCCACAATAACATATGAACTTGCCTCATTTGCTCTTCTGTCATCACCGGTGGACGTCACCCTCATTAGATGATGGCAGTGAGCTGTGGTAGCACATCTGCCACTTCTTTCTCCTCAGGGGAAGATTAACATTGTCTCCTGCTGCTGTGAATGAAGCAGTTTAAATGATGGAGTGGCTGTCCAGGCCCTGGGACATGCCGTGGCTCTGAGATTACCACCCCGAGGTGGCACACAGCCATGGGTCTCCCAGCACCTGAGGGGCACTGGCGGGCAGCAGTCCCCTGCTTCCACCCTTCCCTGGAGCTGCTCTTAAGGAATTAAAATACAGGTGCAATTGCACTCCTGGTTTCTTCTTTTTGCAAGGGGAAGACTTTTTCTTTGTGAGTGGATAGCAGAGAAAGTTGTGGAGGAGAGGGTATACCTAACTTGAACGGTGAGCGGCATCTCACCTGATTTTGGGAGCCCAGCCTGCTATTTCACACAGCTGAAGTTTCTCAGAAGCTGGATTCGGGGTCTTGGTGGACACAGGCAGTTGCTTACTCTGGCAACACTGCCTCATTGGAGCCACACATCCCTGAAGTCCATAACACAAAAATCGGTAGTGTCCCTTCAGGTGCTTAGACTTTTAGTGCTCTGTCTTGGCTCCAGAAGCCACCAGAGCTCCATCACAGCTCTTTCTCAACTGTAGCTGAAAATACTTGAGAGGGCTTTTGCTTCAAAGATCCAGCTGTGGGACATGAAAGCAGCTCTGCGTGGGCTTTGCTGTTAGCTGCTGACACGGCATGGTCAAGTGGTTGTCCTCATTTCAGGCAGCAGCACAGGCTGCAGCATCGAGCTAACACCGCTGCCTGCCACCTGGCTCTGAGTCTTCAGGCCTTCCTGGACCTGATAGAGGCTCATCTAGAAGATACTCTATCGCAATGTCTTTAGCGGCATACTCTCTCCTTAGCTGAAGGGATCCAGGTAGAAAGTCACTCCCATACCTACCTCTGACACAGCTCTTTGTCCCTTGGCATAAGCTCGTTCCCCTCCTGCAGTGAACCTAACGCACACAGGCAAGTTCTCATGGCCACATGTCAGCTGGTGTCAGATGAATTTTGCACCTTGTGTGCAGCATAGAATGAGCTTGGCAATTTGAAAAACGGGGCCCAGAAGCTGTGCAAGAGTCAAGATGTCAGAGCCATGGTGGCCTCCTGCATTCAGGTGAACATATTAATCTAATCACATTATGTAATTAGCTTAATCGGATTTTTCATTGTACTGCACTGCTTTACTTCAGTTTCAAAATGATTGCTAGGGGTAAAAATCCTCCTTTTGTCAAAGGAGGAGCTTGTATGAAGCAACAGAGAATTCAGCATTAGATATGGGCCATTGCCTGCCTGAATGAACAAATGAACCCTAATAAATAGGCAGGAGAGAGCCACTTACTAACACAATTTCACATTTCAATCAATGCAACTATGGTAAAATAAAATAAAGTCATTCAATTTTGATAGCAGTGCCAAGAGAAATAGGCTTCATGCTCTGTATTCCCTTTAATTATTGTCTTTGTCTGGCTCAGAAACTACATGAGGTACAGCGAATGCTATTACCTACAGCAGAGCTGC
Source organism: Anarhynchus alexandrinus (assembly GCA_008711295.1). Taxonomy (NCBI): domain Eukaryota; kingdom Metazoa; phylum Chordata; class Aves; order Charadriiformes; family Charadriidae; genus Anarhynchus; species Anarhynchus alexandrinus. Next base: position 644,448 of record VUYV01000012.1, on the reverse strand, counting down.
TGATCTGTAAAAAAAAACCAGTATGATCAGATGCCAGCAGGGAACAGGCAAGAGTTAAAAAATCAGTTGTTTTTCATAGAAAATAAACAGATTTCAGGGTAGACGACATTCACCACAGAAAAGGCAACCACTTAGAGAGACCCTGAAGGGATGACAGTGCTTTTTTTTTTTTTTTTATTACATGCATTTTAAAGGTTTAATTTTGCAAACCTTCACCTTCATTTGTACCACTGGGTTCACCAGCCTCACTCCAGCAGCCTGAGCTTTCCTGGACCACAGTCCCCTCCCAGCCGTTCCAAGCCTGGAAACACTGCCAAGTTGCCAAACCATCTCCTTAACAGACAAAGATTAAAATGAACCTATTTATTCCCTTTACGATGGGAGCGTGACGGGTGTTTTCAACTTTGTACCTACAGACTGTTCTTGCATCATGTTTTCACGTCTGTCTTCTGACTGTAGTAATTTTTTGAAAGGTGAGAGCTGAGATGTTTGCATATCCTATAGCTGCAAGAGCTGGAAGAAGCACACTGCATGTCATAAGGCTCGTGGTAAAGACAGGTCACACAGCTACAGGAATGTTCATGCCATTACCTGTAGTCCTAAGGAAATGGTGCTAAATAGATCACGACTGTCCCAGACGCTTCAAAGAGATGATTGGAAGATACTGTTCTCTCCAAACTCATGTCAGGGGATGTTGAATAGTAATAGCAGAAAATGAAGGCTTTTCATGCAACCCCCTCCAGCCAAAGTTAGTTCAGGTGTTGTGAGTGGAAGGTTTGGAAGGCCACCACACCTGGTGTGGGACAGGGCATGATGAGCAGCTGGGTAGCCGGACAGTGCATACCCTGCCACCAAATTCACATCCCAGCACGTGTTTTCTCTATCACCTCATTTGCCTGAATGCCTCCAGGAACCATCCCTGGTGGGAGAGACAGCCTTGGCAAGTTTGGGTTTCAGCCACACCAGAGACCGCATGGGCGGCCTCTCCACTCATAAACAGCCGTATCTCTGCGAGGAAATCCGCCTGTGTTTGTCCCATCTCTGGTATTCACTTACGATTTACTTACTGTAAACACCCCCCAGGAAAAAATTAGTGGCAGGCAGATTTCCTCGCAGAGCTACCACAGTAAGCAAATGGCAGGCCCCGTGCAAGGAAGTCTTCAAAGTATCCCTTCAGTGTTCTTAGAAGAAAAGTGGGTCAGACCTAGCAGTTTAAGTCTTCTGGGACTTTGACTTTAATTAAAGTGTAAGATATCAGCACATCACCCTCACCCAAGCATACAACAGAGGGGTTATGCTGCTGTTACTGCTTACAGATGCAAAAGCCCAGGGTGGGAGCTCCTCTTCCCTGCCCTCCTGCCTCAAAACACACAGAAACGGCACTTTTGACATTGTGAATCTCTTCAACTGATGATACACAAATGATGTGCCAGGTGGAATGACACCAACAGGGCTTTTCTTTACACCGCTGACCAGAAGGAAGCTTCCCAGAGGGAGATGCCCTGTTACCCAAGCAGCTTTGCCTCCACAAAGTACTTGGCTTCAGCAGTGCATGATCCTGAGAGGTCCCCATGGGGGCTACCAGGCCACTGCGGAGCACAGGGATGAGCCCAACCCTCAATGTCTTCAAGCAGAAACTGGTATTTCAGCACAAATTTCCATGGCAATTATGTAATAAATTCAGAAATGAGAAATGTCAAGAGTGAAGTGTCTGAGTGCAGTGAAGGGCTGACAGGGAGAGAGAGATGTGTGGGATGCTGGAGCTGGTGGCAGGAACTAGAAACTGATGTCACAGTGTGTGGTGAGCTAATAGATTACTTCATTTTTACATTTCTAGGATGTGAGACTGATATGGCAGCCTAAAATAAAAGATTTTCAACTACTTTGTGCAATTTATTTTAACTTCTTATCTTGTCAGAGCAACATTTTTCTCAGCCTGACAAAGTTAGTACAACTTTATGTGGTTGTTTAGGTGGTGTCCTACCTGTACACTGTCAACTCCTATAAGTTTTTCAAGTTTCTTTTAATATTTTGTGTTCTTCTAAAATCTCAGTTACTGGAGATAAGGCGCATCTTCATCATTTTAGTTTCTGCTTTATTTCTAAAATCTCAGCCAAAAATAATTTCAAAAATCCTCAACTGCAATATTTGAAATGCATTCTCATCATTTGGAGGATAATGCCTTATTTTCCAAGGCTTGACTTTCAAAATATTATATTGATGCTGCAGAAAGGACTGAAATGCTTAAATACTACGACTTTCATGCCAAATATGAGTTTTATGCACTGGATGGCATCCAGAGCCCTGTGCAAGTGTTAGTCAGTATCTAACTCAACTGCTCTAAACATTTGTGATACCATAGATAACTTTCTTCTCTGTGCAGTTTTTAATTATCATAAAGTTATGTTCATTATGAAGATGTTCGTTAAGTCTATTCAGCATTCAAATTAAGCTGATAAACTGAGAGTATGCTCAACTACACCAATAACTAACAACTTTTATTTCTTAGCCAGAGTTTTCAGCAAGTCAGGACCAGCCTGCCGAAGTAGTTGAGAGGAAATCCACCACTTATAAAAAATACATAACTAGGTAACTATAAGTTACCCCACAACTATAAGCACCCCTGTGCTGGCCAGACGGTCTCACTGCTGCCCAGGGGCAGTGCCACCCCTCACCCGTGGGGCACGACCATGGCTCAGGGGGGACAGTGTCACTCTGACATCTCTGCCGGGTGCGACAGCAGGTCCTGCTTCCCTGCCCCGCTCCATCACCCCCTGTTCTGCTTCTCCCCACCCAGGGCCACCTTCCAGAAGCACACACCAGTTTACACAGAGAGGCTTAGGTAACTCTAACTCAGTTGAGGTAGATATGGTTGAACAAAAGAACTTACATTATCCAGCTTAAAACAGGTGACAGAAGAAGTATAATGCTTATATCAGACCATCTAGGTCTGAGGTGCAGGAACTGCCTGTCGTGTCTGTTCTTTCAAACCTCCCCACCTGGAGGGGAAGGGGAACCGGCCCCTTCATGAGTGGTTACATCTGCCGATAGCTCTGCTTTGCTCCTTTTACATACATAAAACCTGAAGCAAGATGTCCTGGATTTAGTGGACAGGTAGATGCAGCTTAAATATCAGCAGATGCTGCCCGGTGCAAGAACAGGATGTTTGTGAGCTTTGCAATTTTATCACCAATTTCACCTGCTCAGGAATCCAAACACACGCGTATAATCTGACAGACCTCTGACACATTTGCTGTGGTTTATCTTCAGCCAAAGAGTAAATGGGTAAACGGTATCAGAATACTGAGAGGGCGGCCAGTGAGGGCAGCGCTTGTACACCTGGGTGTATAATACAGGAAGGAAACACAAATGCATCATAAATCCCTATTTTAGTGCTGCAAGACACCCATGCTCACAGCTGGCACATTTCAGCTTATATTGAATACCCACGAGGATAAGCAAATTGGTGATTACAGCATCTGATTTACGCTGTCACCATGACACATGTCCTAGAACATTTAGTCACCTACTTTACACTTGTATAGAGAGACACCATTTTTAGGAGCAAACATTTAAGGTGGAGGGGTTTTTTATTATTATTTTTATACAAGGCACAACACAGCAGACAGTATTTGTGGTTTAAACATTGCAGGAAAGGGCATGGGGCTGTCCAAAGGAAATGAGGCTGGCTCCATCTCACTGTAGTAAAGAAAATATTTAAGATATGAGATGGAATTTAAAATCTCTGAGGGCTACTTTAAAACGAAGAATTAGCAGCTAGCACAATCACCCTCTGAAGCCAAAGTACATCAGACCTGAGGACTCCCTCTCTGTCCCATTAGCCCTGTGCAGCCCTTCAGAATCCAGCCTCATTGTTTGCTTAGCATTTGGTCCCATAAGAGATTTCCAGTGTATTTTGCAGCTGGGATCACTTACACTCGCTTGGCAACTGTGTTCTGGTCATGCTGGCATCTCCTCGGGCTGGCAGCCTGTCTCGGTTTCCTTTTTTGCTGCAGCCCTTCAATGAGGAAACAAATTGCAGTATTGCCACGTGAGTGCAGGAGCATTGTTGAGGTCAGCCAAGGAGAAGAGCTCATCCCGTTGTCTTCTGACAGTCATGCACCATCTGGAAATAGGTTAGTATGCACTGTGCGGCACTAATATGCTGCACTATCACGATATCCTAGCAACAGATGAAGCAATCATGATCTGGCTTATTTTATGCAATGGAGAAAGCATGTGGCATAGTCCTCTAGGTGTCCTCAATGCAGAAAGAAACTGCTTTTATTTATTCTCAGTTTGAGGGAAAATAAAGGAGCCTTACAGCTCTAAGAAGAGCTTCCCTGTCCTTCAGCATGGTGTTAAGCTGTTCCTGTTACCGTCTCCTAAACTCACATGCAGCCCTATAGCTAAGCTGGAAGTTGGTGGCTTGGTTGGCTTTGACTACATGGGCCTTTGGGAGTGTGGGATTCAGCATGAAATTGCTGCAGGTGCAAACCTAGATACCTACATATACATGTATGTGTGAGCTAAGAATGTAAGCTGCATGATAGTGGATGGAGTCAGTAATGTTGGTGAAGCGTAGGGTGTGACAGGCTGTCGTAGAGTTGGTTTCTCTGGTAGAGTGGGCTGCACCACCCTCTGGCTCCACGGGCCGCACTGCCCACAACCGTGTTGGCTATTTGGGACTATGGTTGTGAGACAGGGTCAGGTGCCTACGCTCCCGCTCAGCCTCATGCAGCTGAAGTCAGCTGAAGCATCCCATCCTGCATGATGTCTATGGGTCTCCCTCTTCTGGAAATGTTGCAGGGCCTGGCTATCACAAACAGGGCACTATCGTGCCTTTACCTGGGCTGTGAGTATCCAGCACACCTGAGGACCAAGGCGCTCCTGGGCATCCCTGCTAACTCCCTGGGTCACGCTGCAATTGCGGTCAGTGAAGACTTCTGTCACTGCGTTAGTTGAACGTAGGCTTTGGACTTCCAAGGGGTTGCATCTGAGCTCCAAGTACTGTGCACCTGTACATGATAAGCTGGGTAGCTTTCACATTTAGCAAACAAAATCTTTTGCTGAAGAGAAACAGTTATGTGGAATGATTTTTACACTAAGTATAAAAAAAGCTGCTTAAGCAAAAGTATATTAGTTTCAGTCTTTTAATGAACTTTGTCACCTACAGTGGTGTTTTCCCAGGGTGTTACCCCCCTGCCTCGTGGCTTTTGTAGAATATTATATTTTATTTTGAGCCCTCAAAAGCTGGGTAATTAACATCGTTTTCTTTTCTGTTTCCCTGATGTTTGTTTAGCTCTTTTGTCAGTAACCAACTGGCAGTGAAATGGCCTGGACTCAATTCCATAGTACTCCAACTGAAAACACTTGACTGACACCAGTTCAAGCCTCCATCTGGCACCCTGGGAAGCTCTCGGGGCACTGCCGGCGTACTCACGGCACAGCAGTGCTGCTCACTCGCCAGCAAAGCGCTCCTGTTACAAACACAGACGGACTAATAGTGTGTTTGCTGAGCTACTGCCCACTCGCTGCTCCTCACCCCTGGGGCACCAGCCATCACCTGCCACCGGTTACCAACAGTGCAGGTGTGGCTGCAGTGGCACAAGTACCTATCTGGCTCTGAGAAGAGATGTCAAGTATGAATGCTGTTTCCAAAAAGGCTTTTTGAATTGCACCTGGTGGCAGACAGCTTCTGGGAGGGGACACAGCTGGGAGATCTGACCTCAACTGACCAAAGGATTATCCCATACTGAATGACATTGTGCTCAGCAATAAAAGTTGGGGGGAAAAAGGAGGAAGGGGGTGATAACTTTTGCCCTTCCAAGTAACTGTTCGCATGATGGAGCCCTGCTTTCCTGGAAATGGCTAAAAACCTGCCCGATGATGGGACATAGTGAATTCATCCCTTGTTTTGCTTTTCTTGTGTGCGGAGCTTTTACTTTACCCATTAAACTGTCTTTATCTCAACCCATGAGTTTTCTCACCCTTATCCTCCCAATTCTCTCCCCAACCTGCTGGGGGGGAGTGAGTGAGCAGCTGTGGGGGGCTGAGCTGCTGGCCGAGGCTGACCCACAACCCTGTGCCATCTACCATTTCAGATGACACAGTTTCCCCGCTGTGTGGGAGCTATGATGGAAATCATTTATTGAGACAGGACCTGCCCAGGATATGTTTGTGTCAGCAGAGAGAGGTTTCACTTTATTGCTCTGGAGGCAACCAGAGAGCAAAGACATTGGCCATCACCAGGTACCCTACAAGATTCTCCTACATATTATGAAACAAGGAATGCATGGCTAGACCAGTGGGTGCTGCAGATACCCACTGTCAGGGTATTTACACCGGGAAGTGCATGTATGTCCCATGCACAACAGGTCAGGCATCCCTACCTGAACACTCAACTTTAACTGGGCATCAAAATACGTGCCAGAAAAGATGACACCAAAGAGAGAGCTCCAAAGGAAGTGACCTGAAACCGGCAGGAGCCTGGGACCTCAGCGTTCACAGTGAACTGGGAACAGGCAACACATGGTGCTCTGCCGCAGCAGAGCAAAGCTGAGGTGTTAACTCAGGTGTCTCTGCCTTTACACATTCAATACACTGTGGTTTGGCAGAGTGTATCCTCTGCTGTAGGCACCCAGCAAGGGGGAAGGTGGCTGCTGTGGTGCCGCCCAGCACCCTGCAGTGTGTGGGCTGGCAAGAGGTAGGCTTGTGGGGAGGATAGTGGGCAGAAGAAAGTTGTGGGAGGTGAGTTAATCCACTGCTGCTACTGCCCATGTCAAGGAAGACACAACTGCCTGGCAGAAGTGAATGAACAGTATAATCTACGGTTGACACTATTGCTCCTTTTCACTAACTCAGACAGAAACTATGGGAAAAGTTTGGTGGATTTTTTCAACAGAGCACTTCCAGAGATAACTTTTAAAATTTAACTTTTCCGTTTTCCTTGGCTGTAACCAAACACTTCTGAATAAACAGTGGAACAGTTTCTGAGTTTATTCTGTCCCTTTCCAATTGTATCCATCATGACAGAGTCAGTCTTCATTAATCTATTACCCTTGCACTTCCCAAACAGGACCATGTCAACCCACTTAGTGCCAGGAGCTTTCCACTGGTGCTTGGCCAAAGATGCCCCCGAGCACTCAGATGCACCATAGCAACCCACGTCACAGAGAGAAGCCTTCAGGAGGGCACGGAGGCTAAAGCAGATGTCTGTCTTGATGTGCACTTCAGCTCAACAGTCATGCCAGTTTTCAGCAGAAAGGGGAAAAAATTCTGGTCTCACTTAACTCTGCTGGGAAATTGGAGTCATTTTACCAGTCTCCTTGAAGATTTGTCATGTTTAATGATGGACTTTGGCTCTGAGATCTAGGTCTCAGGTGCAGAAATTGCTGGGCTGATGAAAAAAGAGAGAGAGACGTGATAAGTGTCTCAGATGGATGCACTCACAATGGGCTGCTCTTCAAACAGAAAGATAACCTTCCATGTCCATCCACATTTACACCTCAGAAAGATTGTCAGAAAATATGCAGAAGCTTGAGATCATTCACCCTGCTGACAACAGCATGGGTGCAGGAAGGAGTTCTGTGCTGGGGCTACCAGAAGCAGCGATAGCAAATGCCAGTGGTTCATGGATGCATCACGATCCACTTGTTTCTATGTCTTTCAAAGCTTATGTTGCCATCAGTTTGTTAGCTCCCATGAGAAAACCTGGGAGCTGGATTCGATGGGATTTGCTATGCAGTTGAGGGAACTGGCTGCATTTTCCTTTGAATCCCTGGCAGGCCTAGTTCTGTGGATCAGCGGCGTGGACAGCCATGGCAGGCAGAACGTCCCGAGCCCTGCGCCCCCTCCCCAGCCACCCACATACCTCCACCTTCCCTCCCCGCATTGCCCCACCTCTTAGAGAAAAGATTATTCATGTCTTGTCAAATCATTTAGTATGGGCTTCTCTTTGTGTAGATGGAAATGTGAATGATTGGATCCTCTTGAGAAAGTTTAGTTTCCAATGGGCCCAGTGTTAATCTTTTCAGGGATTAAAAAAAAAATTAAATAGAATTGATTATACCTCCACTGCTATGGCTACAGTAATACTGTAACCTGTATTTAGAAACCCACATAAGAGGAAGGCAGGAAATACTCTAGACTCATGTGTACTTCAAGACATTGTCCATATCTGTCCAGTCATCCTGAGTATTTCTGCCGTGTCCATGTCTGTGCTGTTCTCAGTCTATCCCTGAGATTTCTCTTCTCTACCTTAGGAAAATCAAAATGCAAACATTTCATCTGAAATAATCACCTAAATGAAAGATAACGGATCAGACAGGATTTCCCAGATGCAGTTTGCTCCTGCCCAAGGCAGGCACTTGCAGAGGACAGGTAGCTAACCCCTCAATACAGAGGTTTCATGTTTTGAGGACAGCCTGCCCCAGGACCGCACATCCTCCACCCCAGCGCTGCTCTTCTCTAGTTGAGTGCAGATGGAGTTTCTAGGTGCCATAACCTTTTGGCACCAAGTGTCACCTTGACTACATTAAGCTGAAGATTATGGATTACATCTACTAATGACGGCACATACAGACACTTGTGACACAGAGCAGCGGGCGTGCGGCTGGCGTATGGAGGCACGGGGCTCCTGTCTGCACCGGGAGCGCCCACCCCAGCACTGCCCATCCCCATAGCTGGAGTCCAGATCCCCACTCGCCCATCGCAGCTGATGCACTTGCAACTTTGGCTCAGCCTGTACTTACAGCTTTTATTTTTAGGAAGTTTTGGGTTTTTGGTTTTCTTTAGCAACTGGTTTAGAGGTGGGTTGCCTGCATTTCCATGATAATAACTATTATCAATTGTTTGTATACTGCTATATCCCGTCTCTAACGCAGGACCCAATTATATTTATGAAAATGAGTGTGTCAGAAAGTACCAGCAAATTATACCGAAGAAATCTCAAGATGGTTTCACAAGTCATTATTATCATCATACGAGGTCAGAAGGAAACTGGTTTGTTTAGTGACACATTGTTTGATTTAGCAGCTGAGTGACTCAAGCCAAATTAAAGATTTGTTGCTACACTGAATGCCTAATTGCAAAGATAAGCCGTGCTGTTAGTCCAAAGATAGTGTGTAGGCTGGGACGAGCAGATGCCAAAATCGTGAAGACAATTACTGAAGTTTAAATTATAAAGTCTGAATTGAAAGCTGTGATTAAATACGGACTGTTCTTCATTAATCACTATTTAGGTTTTTCCCTCTTTGTTTCATTCTTCACTTTGACAGAAGCAACCCTATAGAGAGGACCTGAAGCAGAGCTAAATACCAGTGTCTGATTTGAATCTTGCTTACACAGGTCCTCCATTTCTACCACTTAATTAACACCAGTGAAGCTACCCAGGTGCAAAAGTAATCAGAATTTTGGCCTTATCCATTCTGTCTGAGACGGGATGACAGGTGCAGACCTCTCCCATCAACTCTGTGCCCTGTGCTTGTCCCAAAGGCATGTACATGAGCCTCGCATAAACTGTTCCATGTAATTACTGACACTTACTCCTTCCTCACTTGCTGTCCTCTGGTGCAAACAGCAGCATCTCAGCTGAGCGCCCGGTGTGAGCACAGGCTTGGCAGCAGCAGAGGGTCTAGGGGACCCAGAAAAATGGGGTGCTGAGGTGGGCACAGCTGGAGCCCCTCTCCCTGGAGCTGCCTGGGGCTGGGCAGGGGCAGAGCTGGGAGGGGGAAGAGCCACTTTTCATCTCCAAGCTGCCAGTTTTAAAAGTGCTGGGAGAGGCACTACCTGTTTCTTAACTGGAAGCTGGAAGTCTTGTCTCAGTGCCCAGATGTCCTTGGGGGATTTAGGAGGGAGGCACCAGAGATGAAGCTCTCTTTGAGTGGAGAATCAACTATGTGTATTCAATCTGATAATCTTCATTTTTCATCTGGTAAATCTATGAATGCCATAAATCATGGAGGCAGGAAAAGTGTATTTGGCTAAAACTGAAGCTCCTGGCCTCATTCCCCCCTCCCCGCAGCCGAGGGTGAGCACCAGCTGTAGCCCAGTATTGCTGCTACAATACCCCATGAGGAGCAGCCTCATCTCCCACCATGTGTCCCCTGCAAGGGCCACCTCTCCTGGGCCACCTGCCCACACTCCTCCTGTGGTGTCTTCCCCGACTCTTCACTTTGGGATCTTGCAGCAAGGCCATCACCTTGGCATCACGGTACCTTCACTGCATGGGATGGCGGTGGTCCCTTCAGCATGTTCTGGGGTGCATTTGGGTTTGGTCCCCTCTCCAGCCCAGCGGGTGGAGGCACAGGGATGCCCCAGAGCGGGCTGGCAGAGCGAGGGGTTCCCAGTGCCCCTGGGGAGCCCCGGGTGCCAGAAACGGATGAGACACCCCCGCAACACCTCCTTCCCGCGGGAGGGGATATGATGGTAGAAATCCTCCCTCGCTGCTGCGAGCTCCTTTGCTTAGCTCACCAGCAGATGGTGTAGTCCCTGACATCAGCAGCTGCTCAAGGTATAAAAGAGGAAAAGCTTAATTATTTCTGCAAGAGAGCCCGTATGCTCCCCACTGTCCCCCCTCCCCGGGCTTTGAAGGATTGCTGTTGGCTGCTGCCCTCTCAGGAACCAGCAAGCGTATTTGTTGTGCACACACGTAGCAGAAGTGACTGTGGCTGAGAAAAGCGAAGGTAGAAAGCGTGATGCGATGATGCGGTAATTCCCGTCACCGCAAGCAGCGCCGTGTTTGCCAGTGACGCTGCTTTTGCTCATTCTTGTCCAGCATGGCGTGGTGGCTCTGCAGCCAGGTGCCTCTGTCACACCACTGCCCCTGTGTGACGGCAGTGGCATAAGCCCGTCCTGCCTGTGGGAAAACGTGTCTGCCAGAGCACTGCCCACTTGTTTTCCTAGGTGGTGACCAGCTTAAAAATGCCCTCTGCGCTTTTCCCAGCCCAGGGGAGATGGTGTGAGCTGTGAATTCCTGCGGCTGAATTCCCCTGCTGAAACCCCAGCACACATTTGCCTGTTCTGCTGGGGGGAATCTACAGGATGCATTTGGACAGGGTCAGTGCACAGTGAAAGCTAAGGTCAGAAATCATCAATAACATAAACCCCAATGCTGTTGGCTGAAATCCCACAGAATGGGCACAGTGAAAGGCGCAGGCATGGGTTTGTGGTGCTCTCGGCACGGCACTCCGTGGTTCCCGCCACGAGCCAGGACAAGACGCCGAGGGGAGGCACGGCGGTGCGCGGTGCGACTGCACAGCTCTCCTGGCTGCGACTGCAGACCGAAACCGGCACGGAGGAGATGACAGAGCCCTTCATCTGTAGAGGGCACCCCGAGCACAGCCCCATTGCCCTCACCACACCCCACATTCAAATCCCAAAAGCTGCAATAGTTTTATGGAAGTCACAGGAAAAAGAAATATATTTATTATCAACACAAATACAACATTCATCTTTTCCCGTTGCTTTGGGGAAGATTAAATAAAGACCCAAGAGTTTACGGAGAAAAAAAGTGGTATTTGGTTTGATTCAGAAATCATGGGTTTAGGGGGCAAGCTACCCACAAAACAAAGATTTTCCTTCTTCTGAGAGGGGGTACGACTGCACCGGGTGAATCATCACTCCCAGGGGAAAAATAGCTGGGTGAAAGCCTCCCCACTGTGCCTATGAAAGTGCTGTCTGTGCCCAATTGTTCCCATGGAATAACAATGTTGGCTGCAGGGCTTGTTCTCTCTTGCAAATAGATTAGGCTGCTGCCTCTTAAGCTTATTGGAGATATTGCCCCTCGGCCTGCAGGATTACCTTATCAGCAGCAACCAGATGGAGCGTATCAGGGCCGTGCCAGTCATCCCACACCTGTTGATCCTACGTGGGAGCCAAAAAATTAATTGCTTAGAAATGTAAAAGCAAAAGCTGAAAATCATGACAAAAAAAAAAGATTAAAGGGAAAAAGTGGGGAGAGCTGGGAACTTCTTGCCTGATATTGGTATCAGTGTCAGCACATTTTGGAGAATGACTTATGCGGCATCTGATGCAGTTTGCAAATGCGAGAGAGGTGGAGACCCCAGAGAGCAGATATTTTTGGCGAGAAATACCTATTTAGCGGCTACCAGCCATGTTTAATTTGCATACATTTAACTAGTAGAGATAACAACAAATGCAAAAAGCTTTCTGAAAGGATGCTGCACAGTGATGCTGTTGGCTTCCCACTCCTGCTCAGAGTGTCACTCCCTCCGAAACTCTCCCAGCAGGGCCGGGGCTTCCTGGCACGTGTGTCTCGGTGTTCCCAGAGCCACGAGGAGGAGCTCCCATGTCAGGGTGAGTCCTCACACCAGGGAGGGCTGTGTCTGTCTCCAAGCCTCCCTGTGCTGTGGAGTGTGAAGGAACGATGTTTCTCAGCTCCCTGCCCATGACAATCTCCAAGTGTCCGAGCCACAAGTGTGAAGCAGATCAGATGTCCACGGCCGCCACGGGGACGTGTGCCATGAAACACCTTGGGAAGCAAACACATGTGAGCTCTCCCGGGCAGGATCAGGTTTGCTCCATCTTCTGTAAATCACTAGTCTCGCTTTGGGTGATGGGAATAATGGCAACAAATTAGGGGAAAATGCATATAAAGATGCATATGGAAAATTTGACATTTTTAGCCTTGCCTTCTGCCCTGAGGAGCCCCAGACCTGGGGAAGAAGTGAGGGTGCGGGGATGTTGCTCAGCTCCCTGCACCCATGGGGTCTCGTGCAACCACCATGGCACTGGAGGAGGCAGAGGGCTGTAATCTCACCCTGCCCCACACCTCGCAGCATCTCTCTGAGCGCCCTGCACATTCCTTAATTTTATATGCATGATTTATATGCAGCTCTGCCTGTCAGGCACACGGGCTGCGGCTGGGCAAGCAGCGCAGCGGTCTCGGCTTGATGGCAGCCACCGATGGGCAACGTGCCCGTGGGGCGAGCAGGGCATGCTCAGCTGCCCGGCTGGCCCGTGGCTCTGGGAAACACAGGCTGGAGCCCCGAAGCACCACATGGCTCCATGGAGTGCCCCAGGCCGCCTGGCAGATACAAGCCTACTGATGGCAGTCAAAATGAGACCCAGAATACACAACTAGGGTGTCGGCACACACTGTGGAGACGAGTTTCCTTCCTCTGTCTCTGTAGGTACCAGTACCCCAAAGATGCGGGTGGTGGCAAAGGTCTGTGCTGTGGAGAAATGGGGGAATCACCTGTCACACCCCAGAGGAGCTCCACTCCAAGCAGTTACTCCTGGAAGCCTCATTTTTGGAAATGTCTTATCATTTTGATTCCCTGAAACTAACTTCGCATGATTCACACATTTTGTTGTGCCCTATTAAATGATGGCAGTCATTTCACAATCCTTTATTTACAGATACAGAATGAAAATAGTGCTGCTAAAACCAGCAGGGACTGAGGAGTGCTTCTATTCAATTTGCACAGCACACATTATTCTACCCAGTGGTTTTAGCATTATTTTTAATTAAAATTGGCAATTCTCTTAGGCCAGCCTGCATTCATGACCTCTAGCCCCAAATTTGTTAACTTCTTGATGGAATAATTAGGCTTTAATTATCAAGCTTTGCCTTTTCTTTCTAGAAAAAGTTCTCTCCCATGAAGTGATTCAGGCAACTATCAGAAATTTCTTATTCTCCTTATTTATGCTGTTCAGACTTGCCTGACCTCTTAAGAGGAGTTGGGCTCTGGTACTCTGCTTCTCTACAGAAGTCCATAGTTGCTATCTCATCGCATGGACCATTTGTGCTGGGTGAGGTCACTGAAGTCTTAAAAAAGTCTATAACAGCGTTGCTTGAAATTCATATGTGTGTGAGATGGAGAACAGCCAACAGAGACACTCTATTTTCATGCAAATAGGGGACGACCTCCTTAGCATTGTATTTCATGTCCTGTTGTAGGTAACAACAGTTTTGTCATCCTCAATATACCAGGTAAGCCTTTGGGAGCTGGGGACCATGCCGAAACTGGGTTTTATGTACCTGCCACTAACAGGAAATATTTTTTTTTATACCTAGGCTGCAGCACTGGTAATGGAATGGCACAGGGAGCCTCACTGGGCATGGGAATGCCACTGTCCGTACTGCCAAATTGTCAGATCAGCTCCTGGTGTGTTTTCAACAGGGGCTAACGAGGGCTCTTCTGAACCACCCTCAGTCCCAGGGGGGATAGCACAGGCTGGGCCACTCCCGGTGGGCAGTTTGGGGTGGGTCACTTGGCATCATGTGCCTTTTCTGGCGTGTTTAGCATTAAGGAAATATGAAGAAAGCTGGCTCAAAGATCGTTAATAGCAGAGTCAAGTTTATGTAGGAAAGATCAACATACTGTTTCAAAAAAACCCTGCTGTAGAGGTGCTTATACCAGATAAAACAGGTAGGCTTCTTCTTGGTCTACCCTTCAGCTGGTCACGGAAGGCTCCTGCAGGGTCAGTCGGCAGAAATAGGTGCCTGTAAACCTTTACCTACCTGACCTACCTGCTACAAGTGTTCTTTCAGATGGGATGAATTGCTTTCCTGGAATTGCCTGTTCCTCTCCACTGACTTTAAAGAGAATTATATGTCTTCATTTGGCCGGCTGAATACCACTTCAGGCAACCGGCGGGGAAAAAATAGCTTTTCCCTTTGTAAGAAATGGGGTCTGTGTTTTTCACTGCCTCTTAGTAACAGGAGGTGCCTGATTGAGGGGCAGAGTCTCTGCACACTGCTCTGTAGTGGTGGAGAGAAGCAGATACCTCCCGAGCAATCCTGATTCACGGGCAGCGCTGCCCCCGGCAATGCCTGGCCCTCCAGGGCTGCAGCCAGCCACCAGCGATGCTGCTGCTCCCGCAGGCAGCTCACTCCCGCACCCCGACACAGCTGCCAGCGGTCCAGCTGAGGGGACCTAAAATAGCTCCCAGGAAGTAATACAAATAGAAACAAAAAAAATAAAATATCAAAAATACAATTGAAATGCATTATGGCAGCTCTGCCACATTCTACATCCCCCTCAGCAGAAAGCAATCTTTGCCTCTCAGAGTGCCGCAAAAGGACCCATAAACACAATCACTGTAAATAGTCATCAAAAATGTGAGTGGGAGCCAGTTGCACAGGCGTTCTGTAATTTCGATCCTTGGGCAGAACACTTGCGGGAAAGGGAATATAAATACATATATGTTTATTTACTAAACATTATCTGTCAGAAAAAGGGCTGTCAGTAAGATTTTGTCTTTCATGAAACAACAGTGACATCCAGTGGTACTGCAGGTGCAGCCGAGGAAAGGTAAGGCTTTCCCTGGGATAGGGTCGCTCGCCCCGGCCCCTTGGGGGGGGAGCTGGCAGGGAGCAGGCAGCTCCCGCTGCCCACAGCCTGGGGCAGCCCTTCTGCAACGGATGGACCTGTAAAAGAAAAGGGAGAGGGGGAAAAAGGGGGCTTTTTTCAGAGCATGGAGTGAGAACACATGCGTTTCAGAGGGTTTCTAAATAGGCTTTATAACTGGATGTACAGGGCAAAAACCCATCAGCCTGTTTTCTGAAAAACATCTGCATGTCAATCAAAGTCTACTTCTCTGTAAACAAATGCATGGCATAAAAAATTATTCCCAAACACTTAATTTCACTTGCTCTAAGACATAATTAAAATTGCCTCTTTCTTGCTTTTTCTTTTTTCCCCCATTTTCTGTTTTGCATACTGATTTATAACCATCTTAAAAATGTTTTCCTTGGGTTTTCTCTCTAATCTCTTCCAATTTCCCTCTATTTTTCTACCATTTAGATTTCGATTGGCTCAGTTAAGTTTTCTTTCCTACTTCTGACCGGTTCTCTCGAATAAGCTCTCAGAGAGCGTCTGTCTCATTCTGCTGTCATTTTGACTTACTTCCTTATTGCTTTCCATTGATTTTCTCATAGGACTTAATTTTAATCCAATTTACAGTGTCGGTAATCTGGGTAGCTTCTTTTAGTTAGATTTAGATTCCAACTCCTTTCCTTTCTATTGACAACTGTCCGACTTTCTCCATTTAAATCATCATACTCACTCTGTCTCGGCCGGGCTGTTCCCTTTCAGGCTGGGGCTCGCTGGCTCTCGCCTGCTGCTGGCTGGAAAGCAGAGTGAGGGACTGAATGGTTGGGAGATCAGGTGGCAGGAGGCAGAGCACTGGAGGCAGACACCCTCCCCACCGTGGGTTTCTGTTATTTAGTTGTGGCAAGAGCAAGCAGAGGGAATGCAAATGTTTCCTCTGCGCCAGCATCCCCAGGAATCGCAGCGCAGAGTCCCGCCGGATGCGGGAGCGCGGTACCAGTGGTAATCGGTTCTGCAAGGACCCAAGGGGCGTCAGGTCTGGCTTCCCAAGGACCCACGGTCATCGATGGGAGTCGGGCTCC
Organism: Anarhynchus alexandrinus; assembly: GCA_008711295.1. Classification (NCBI taxonomy): domain Eukaryota; kingdom Metazoa; phylum Chordata; class Aves; order Charadriiformes; family Charadriidae; genus Anarhynchus; species Anarhynchus alexandrinus. The sequence continues at coordinate 628,067 of VUYV01000012.1, read as the reverse complement.
GTCTGCACGGGTGTACCACTCCCTGGGTTTGTCGAGGAAGACTCGTTCGCCTGGGGCACATGTAAAGAGGCATTAACTAGCGGTGTGAAGCCAACACTCAGTAATTAAAGCATTTGAAACCCTCCCCCTCAGCCCCTGAACACACGATGCATGCTCTTGTTCTTGCAGTAAGATGGTCAAAATTTGTTGCATTTTGATTGCCATTTGTCACCCATGAAGCTACAGTGAGCTGTGAACACTCTTCTTTCCAGGGTAAATCTAGGAGGTGTTTGTAGCTGTATGATGCTCCTCTTTCTTTGGTTTTGTTCTTTTTCTTCTGTCTTATTTTCTTTTCTCGCATGATTCACACGTCCAATTCCTTCTTTGAAATGTAAATGAAAAAGCTATTCCATCAGATCTATACAAAAAATCATCAATGCTCTTATCTCTAATAGTCTAACCACATATTTGGGGAAAAAAAAAACCCACGCTATAATATGAGCACATTTTTCTCTCAGAAATGTACTTCTTTGCAGTATTTAATTAAAGATAGAAAAATAATCTTTCCAGTTATTTTCCAATAGATTGGTCTTTCATTTCTTCTGTAGGAATGGTGAGCAAACTCTTAAGAAGAAATTAAAAAGTAGCTGTGCTTGACAGGAAAGGAGCAAAACTGCAGTATTTGCTGCTGCTTAAGTTGAACAACACCACAAACTGAGCTGCATCTATTAGGAACCATTATGTGCTCTTTCCCTGCCATACACCCGTCTTTTGTCCAGGTGCCAACTGGCTTAATCTTTCATCAGCAAATAATTTTCACTTAATGAGAATTTACTCGTAAGTGCCTTCTCCCTCAGGAGCGCACGTTTCCTCTTTGTCCAGCACCAGTCTTTCTATGCAGATTGCAGCAGCTATTGGAGCATGATGAGCCTTATTACAGGTATTGATTTGTCTTAGGCTGCTGTCTAGACAACTGTTTGTGTTGAACCGTCACACACACACACACACACACAAAGATCTGCCTTTATTTTTCAGTGGCTACTTGTTTCACTTGTCAGGGCACAGGCAGGTTTACTCCGATCAGCTCAGGTGATCCCCTGAAGCTGTGCTGCTCCAGAACTTGCGAGGACACAGCGAGC
>VUYV01000012.1:588917-621123 GCA_008711295.1 Anarhynchus alexandrinus | reverse complement strand
CATCGATGGGAGTCGGGCTCCGTCTGCACGGGTGTACCACTCCCTGGGTTTGTCGAGGAAGACTCGTTCGCCTGGGGCACATGTAAAGAGGCATTAACTAGCGGTGTGAAGCCAACACTCAGTAATTAAAGCATTTGAAACCCTCCCCCTCAGCCCCTGAACACACGATGCATGCTCTTGTTCTTGCAGTAAGATGGTCAAAATTTGTTGCATTTTGATTGCCATTTGTCACCCATGAAGCTACAGTGAGCTGTGAACACTCTTCTTTCCAGGGTAAATCTAGGAGGTGTTTGTAGCTGTATGATGCTCCTCTTTCTTTGGTTTTGTTCTTTTTCTTCTGTCTTATTTTCTTTTCTCGCATGATTCACACGTCCAATTCCTTCTTTGAAATGTAAATGAAAAAGCTATTCCATCAGATTTATACAAAAAATCATCAATGCTCTTATCTCTAATAGTCTAACCACATATTTGGGGAAAAAAAAAACCCACGCTATAATATGAGCACATTTTTCTCTCAGAAATGTACTTCTTTGCAGTATTTAATTAAAGATAGAAAAATAATCTTTCCAGTTATTTTCCAATAGATTGGTCTTTCATTTCTTCTGTAGGAATGGTGAGCAAACTCTTAAGAAGAAATTAAAAAGTAGCTGTGCTTGACAGGAAAGGAGCAAAACTGCAGTATTTGCTGCTGCTTAAGTTGAACAACACCACAAACTGAGCTGCATCTATTAGGAACCATTATGTGCTCTTTCCCTGCCATACACCCGTCTTTTGTCCAGGTGCCAACTGGCTTAATCTTTCATCAGCAAATAATTTTCACTTAATGAGAATTTACTCGTAAGTGCCTTCTCCCTCAGGAGCGCACGTTTCCTCTTTGTCCAGCACCAGTCTTTCTATGCAGATTGCAGCAGCTATTGGAGCATGATGAGCCTTATTACAGGTATTGATTTGTCTTAGGCTGCTGTCTAGACAACTGTTTGCGTTGAACCGTCACACACACACACACACACACAAAGATCTGCCTTTATTTTTCAGTGGCTACTTGTTTCACTTGTCAGGGTACAGGCAGGTTTACTCCGATCAGCTCAGGTGATCCCCTGAAGCTGTGCTGCTCCAGAACTTGCGAGGACACAGCAAGCAAAGGCAAGGTGGTGGCTGTAATGGACTGTCACATCTCACAGCCTGCACGGGTGTATTTTTAGATCAGTACATCAGACACGCATTTGAGTGATGGGAACTTGCTCTCAGCTGCTCCTTCTCTAAGTGACTCTTTGAAGTAGCTCGGTACTCCTCCCCGCAACGCCGGCTCTAGGCCTCTCACTCCTGAGAGGCAGGAGAGGGAGGGTTGGCTGCCTGGGCGCTGCAGGAGGAAACGCCGGAGGTACAAGAGGGGTACTGAAGACAGTGTGGGTAGCACCTAGCTACATGGCAGGGTTGAAAGTCATTACAAATAGCTTCAAGGTGCCCTATAAAATTCTTACCTTGACGTGGGCCCACTTCTTGCTACACTCCTTGCACTTGCTTGACTTCTAGCAAATGGAAAGTCCCACCAGGGTCTTGAAGCCCAAATTTTGTTCTCTAATAACATGCAAAAACACTTGAACGAAGTTGCACGAGCAACATCCTGTTATTGTCTTGTGTCTCTGCATAGATACTGTGTTGCGTATTGAATGTGTAAATACTTGCTTTCAAACTACGCTTCCCTTCCGAGGAAAATGCTGCCCTAATACCAAGTACTACTGTTGCACGCAGGCCTAGTCAAAAGTTTCCAACAATCAATTTGCAAACAAAAGCGATTAATTTCCTTCAAAGAACTTCTCTGAAAAAGATTAATCCTGTTTCTTTGCTGTCTCAAATATTACGCTGGTACTGTTTTTTGTGTACTTGGAGATCTTTACTGAAGTGCCATTACATCTGTTCAAAATTTGTCTTTATTTTTATAAGGGCTGTAGTGTTATTTGCACGGTCTCCATTTGGCTTCCTCTTTTAAAGGGCAAAAAGGAGCACCACAATCATTATCTTGTCTGGCAAAAGGTGGACGAAGGCTTGCTCTAGAGCAATTTTAAAATCATGAGGCTGTAAATTTCTCTTTAACAAGGTGTGTTAAATCAATGATAGAGTTACAATTTATCCCCTGCTCACTGCTGCTGGGCTTCTGGTCCCAGCTTCCCAGGCTGTGTGGGACCATGAATGAACAAAAAGCGAGCCAGGCTGCGGACAGGGCCCCAGCCACCTGCCTCAGGCGTCCTCCTCTGCAGGCTTCATCGGTCTACGTGGCTCATGGGTTCCTGTGCAGGGGATCACACTCAAAAGAAAAGTTATTTTATCAGCGCATCCCTTGTTCTGGTGGGTTCAATGCTCTCCTAAAATGTGGGAGGCAGAGTTTGATGCTTCCCAAGCTAAACAAGTCCTGCAGCTCTGGAGAAGCACCCTGACTAGCGCACAGCCCTCACAAGAGGTTGGGGCAGATCAAACCCATGGTGGGTTATGGCGCTTACCATACCGCTCCAGCTGTTTATGTTGGTGGCCTAGCATGGTGCCTGCAATGGCCAGGAGGACCCCTGTGGTCTCTCAGACCTCCCCAACTAGTTGGTGCAGGGAGCGAGCCTCCCATGTGGGGTGGACTGGGTCTCTACCTACAGCACCTTTCTCCATGGGTATACAGTACTCAGGAAGGGTTGGCAATCCCTCCCCTAAAATTCTGGGGGGTCAGAGCCCAAATTAAACTCCTAAAGTAAAGGCTGAGTCTACCTCACACTTAGCCTAGAAACATTGAGCTGCCAGATATGCTTCTCCTTCTCTGCTGTGACCCATTTATCGAGTTATGACATGAGGCATAATTAGTTGTACTGCTGCGTTTGCAATCAATTTAAAATTAGCAACTTCAGTTTGTTTATTTCTTTGTTTGTTTTCAGTAAAACTATCTCAGGGTCTGAAAGTAAGTGCAGACTGAGAAATAATTGAAGAGATTTACAGTTCGAGTCAGGCAATCTCCTTAAGGATTTGGGGGCTGTTCAGAAGACATCTGTTGTCAGTCACCACCGGACCCTGATCCCACCAGCACTTCCATGCACGCAGTCAGCAGCTTCCGTTTTCAGAAATGACTAGTGATTATTGAAGCTTAATATGAAGGAATTGCTATCTGCCTGTACACGCCTATTATGGTGCTCGAAACCAGACCTCGAAAATGCAGACTCGGGAGGTCACTGGCCACTTGGTAAATACAGGGCAAGGTGTGGATGTCTTTTTCAGATCTTTGGCATGTATATTTAGTTCCTTACATTTAATGGACTATTTGCAAAGTAGGGTAATGGAACCATGAGTAAATCTAAGATGCAGCTGAAGCAAAAGTAGATATCTGGATGCTCAACCCTGAATAAGGGAGGTCTTTTCAAAAAAGTCTAATATACATCATTTTTATGCATGCTCCCTTAAAAATTTTACCTTCAAGAGAAATTGTCTGGAGAAAGATTATCCTGCATTGACATAGAAACAAAAGGAGCGATTTCATGACACTTGAAATCACAGAGGATCTTCCCATTGAACTCGACGGGAGCAAAGCCGGTGTTTCATGGCTCTTGCATCAGTGTGGCTCACGCAGACACGCAGCTCCGTTACCATAGCATCAGGGCTCCTCTTGCAGAACATTTCCCATCAAGTGCTGTTAAGATTTTTTTTCTTAAATCCAAGAATCTGAAGCAAGTAACATGTTAATGAAATGTCTTAAAAAGAAAATATATGGTCTGCTATTATTATATTGTAGTAAGGATGCTGAATCTGCAAGTTTCCCTTTTATTTTTCTGTCTCCTCTTTTGCAAGATGTTGAATTATCATCTACCATCAATATACTATAATTTCCATTAGCTGGAATGGAAATTTGCCCATGAACTATGAAAAATGGATGGGAAAATAAATGTAGGTACTCCATCTTAGCACAGCACTCTGGATTTTGTTTCTTACTGTTATGTGTATTACAGATACTGCACAAACAGATAGTAAGGGAAAATCCCTGTCCAGTCTTGGTTCAAGACCCAATTAAACAGAAAAAGTAATGAAGGAATTAGACTAGGTTTGAGCAAACTGGTTTAGTAGAAGGTGTCCCTGGCTGTGGCAGGGGGGTTGGAACTAGATGAATTTTAAGGTCCCTTCCAAATCTAACCATTCTATGATTCCGTAATTCTGTGAATGACAGGACGGCAGTAATACCTCCTTGTATTTTCAGCCTATGGCCTGGATTTAGGAACTTCAGGTACTTTTCTGGATTGCAAAAATTAGAAACCTTATCACACAGGATCCCTCAGTCCTGCCTAAAGAAATAGTCACCTTCAGAGCACTTTTGATCCCATTGCTCCAAGAGGTAGCCCAGGTTGACGATGGTCAACCAGTTGTTGTAAGTAGGATAACTTCAGCGCCGTGTTCACAGCTTGTAAGTATGGAGAGATTTTTAAAAGTGCTTAATTTGTGTCTCTAGGTCCAGAAGGTAGTTCATCATTTACAAATATCTAACATCATCTTTTTCAGCTCCATCAAAGTACTTTTGACTCAACCTATACTTTTTTATTGGCTTCTCTGCTCTCATAAAACAGGGTGCTCTCCTTAAGAGCCAGGAAAGCCTGCCACTGCTGTCTTCCTATAAATCTAGTACCTTTTAATCAAAGAGGGAAGCTTTGTATTGTCGCAGGCAGCTTATAAAGTGGCTTTTACCAAGCTGAGCCACTTATTTGTAAGCCTCTCTATTAGGGAGCTAGAGATAAGCCATTCATGAACTGAGCAAGGTCTGAGGGATGGAGACCAGGGTCTGCTCTCAGTGACACCGATGCAGATTTGGCACTACCTCCCTGAAGTCCATAGCTGGAGGTACAAAAGTTGAAAAGCCCTTCAGCCACACTCTTGTCCACCCCAATGTGCAGGCGTTTCTTCTCTAGAGCTTTCTGTTGTTATCGAACAAAATATTTTATTCAGAGGGAAGCAGGAACACCACTTTGTTTTTCAGCACCCTTTTAATCTTGCAGCAGGATTAAAATGCTTTTTGGTTTAATGCTAATCATATGCCCCCTGATTTTAGAGTGGCCTGGAGTTCCTCTAAATTGTTCGTGTGGCGTGACAAGGGTGCTTCTGAGAGGATTAGAGAATTGTGCGTGTCATTTAAGGTCAAAAAAACCTCCCATTCATTTTCAAAATACCAAAACTTATTTTCCTAAAAAATCCGTTTCCTTGCAAATACAACCATATGTGTAATGCTGAAAATTAAGACATCTTTTATCCACTTTGGAGGCCAGTCTGGTAAGGGAAGCATCCCGCATGCGATCAGCAGTGATTACTCTGTGCTCTCACTCCCAGAAGAGACGTCCTGAGGTACCCCCAGCCTTCAGCTCCTGCGTGAAAATCCCCTTTGGCACCCCGGTCTCATACCAGTGGGCCATACCAGCATGTGGCTGGTTTCTTACTAAACTTCTCCTTTTTGCCAAGCTGGGATAGTGGTGTTTCTTTGTAGTATTACTATTTCCTTTACCTTGTTTTCCCTCTCAGGCAAGGCCACCAGGAAGTTTGGGTTCAGGATTGTGCGAACATGGATTAAAATCTACTTAAGGGTCAAAACATCTGTCTGCAGATCTACTGAGCATTTCGAAAAGAGCTATTTTGCTTACGTAGCCTGCTAAGTTCTTAGACACAGTGATAAAAGGCAGAGAGACTAAATCACCTTGGAGAATTAAATTATTTTCTTATCAATTAGCCATTGCCACTTTTCTAGTCAATAAATTTAGCAACATTTTACAATATCTCTTCCTAACCCTCTGTTACATTTAAGTGCAAATTTTTAGTTAGTGTAAGAGCGTGATGCAAGGCATTTGAAGGTTTGGGGTCTTTGTCAGCAGAATTGATTGGCAGCCTGAGGCAAAAATAACTCATTATAGTGGGAAATATACAGAATAGATTAATTTCTTACTGCATTCAAATTATTTTGGGGAGGGAATTTTCTACGCTAGCTTAAACTCCTTGTCCCTTTCCTCTTGGCTCCTCTCACCTCTCCCACACATACTTAGGTGGTTCCTGCTGATATTTTTACTGCTTCTTTATTGTAATGTATATATTCTCAAATCTTTGAGTCTAAATTGTAAACAGTGAAAATAATCTTACCCATCTCAGAGCTATCTGAACTGATCTCCATCTTCAAATAGTCATTCTTCTTAGGCACATTAGCTTTATTTAAAAACATTTCATTAAGTTACTTGATTTGCAAATCACTCATTTAACATTCAAATCTTGTCTATGGGAATATATTCCATATAAGATCAGCTTAAAAAAACTTGACTTGGGAGAGAGAAGATAGAGAAGTATGGAGAAGGTGAAAAATTAGTGACTGTTTCTCACAAGCAGCAACTAAAGGGCATCAAATGACATTTCCAGCATGTCTCAAAAAATGAAGCAATTTGACAGAGAATGCATAATCAAACTGCGGAACTCAGTTGCTGCCACAAAATGCCAAATGTGGATACCCATGCAATGCTGGGCACTGGAGATATGATAATGAGCTAACCTGAGCCTTTGTCCAGCTCAGCCTGTTGGGTCTTACACTCTCAGGTTCTCGTTGTGTTTCTTACACTGCACCTAGAAAATTTAGAAATTCATCTCGTTTCAGAATATTAGATAACAAGTAAGTCCAAGCTAATCCATGAATGTGGAGGGAATTCTTACTGTAGATGCTGAAGGCATAACTCCCTCACCCCCTGGGGGCAGGACCCATATGGTTCAAGATGAGTTCCCAGCCGCGGCCTCATGGCCCATTCAGCATGTGGAACAGATGCACTGTTTTGTTTCTTAGCCCTCAAGGAGACCGATCACATTCAGACGGTAGATGGCTTTTTGAAAATAAGGAAACAGAATTTGAATAGACATGACAAGCCGTGATGCACCAACACTTTGGCAGGGAAAAATGTTTCCTTTCTGTGCCAGTCCTTCATTGTCCTCTCAGGTGAGTACATTGCCTGCCAAGGAGATCTACTGTTTGCATATACACAGAAATATGCAAATCCTCAACACTGTGTTTCAGGGAAGGCAATAGAAATGAGGCAACCTGAACTCAAAAAGTCTAATCATGGTCAGACTTCAGCTCCATGTCTTTTTCTCTCCCTTTAAAAGAGAAAGAATATGTCTGTATTGCTTGGAAAGTTGTGCCTCACAGCTGCTGGCAACAAACTTTTTGTATCATCCATCGCCACAAGCAAGCCAAAACCTTGGTGAGGGGAGTGTTGCACAGCCCTGGGACGTGACTCAGCGCAGAAGCCCACCTCGGGGCTGCCTCTCCCCCGGCTCTCTGCTCCGGTGTTCCAGGGGTAGCCAGGCTCCTGATGCTGCTGGATGGCACCTTTTGGAAGAACTTGAACGCATTTAAATAACGACTGCTCATTCTTGGGGGTCAGCTATGAAAGGCACCTCACGAGGTTCTGCACTATTTTATGTAACCTATGCCTTATCCTTCTCTTGTTAGTTGTGCACCTCTGGATTAGTTAAACTGAGGACCTGACCTGAACTCCATGGTCAAGTTGACCGGAACTCTTCCATGGGCCTGACCTGAACTCCATGGTCAAGCTAGGCTAGCAAAGATACACGGCATTTTCTGTAAAACAATGGTAATTACACGGCTTGGTGGCCTGTTTTAAGAGAAAGAGAAATTTGATCTAACTTTTCGAGTCCTTGTGCCCTAATGCTTTAGAAATATCAGCCTTTTCAGGTGGGCCCCTCTTTCTTTGGAGTCAGAGCGTGCTGTGATCCTGTCCTCCCTCCTAATTATAATAGAGGTTAAAAACCAAAATCACTGCTAGATTTTTGTATGTATAGCTTATTTGTGCCTGTGGTTTTTTGCAAGGTCAGAAGAGCATTTCACAGCTCACAGGATGAAGCACCTCTGTCACTCTATGGCTGCCCATGTTGTCCATGCCCATTTGCACAGCAAACAGCCAGGATCCCCTCTTGTAGAAAAGAAGGTCAGATGATGCACTGTAGAAACTCCACAGCATTTCCCCAATACTTCAGCCTTTAGGACTCCCTGAAGAACCAGTATGAATCTGTTTGGTGTGACACTGGGGAAGATATGATCCTCCTTTGTGGTCACCCTAATGCTGTTTTTGTAGGCTGATGCAGTATTTCAAAATCATGCAGCTTCACATGGCAGCACTTTGGCTCCTTTACTACTTCTGCTCGAGTTTTTTTTGTTTCCTCCATCTTTGCAGCTCGACATATCAGCTCCATTTAATTTGAAATAAAGACAATGGATCTCAGCTCTGAAAATTTCCACTCTTCGAGAGGAGAAGGAGTCAATAAGCAGCTGCCACATCCACAAGCCTTCTGTGAGGGCTTTTCTCAGACTCAGCAGGGGAAATGAGATTCAGGCAGACTGTGTAATCAGTGATTCTCTCCAGCTCCTGAAAAAGGGCAAATAGACTTAAACATCCAAATTAAAAAATGCAGCTGAATGGGCCATGAAATACAGTATCTACAAAACTAGCCGCCTTTGAGCGGTGATCTTTGCTTTGCAGAAAATGCAGCTCCTGTGTATGAGTAGTTGTGGGGAGAAACGGAAGAAAATAGAAGACAGCTGTGCAAAATAGATATTACTTTGCTTCTGTTTTAAGCATAAAATATCTCTAAGCTCATCAGGGTTTGTAATAGAGGGGTATTATTTTTCGTAAATGAAAATGTCAGAAGTCCAATGTACGGGTTCGTGAGTTTAATAGAAATGGTCTCTGTTGTAACGGTACGCTTTATATTCTAGTCACGATGCATCAGCAGTTTATTCTGGAGTTCATTCTGAGGAGGTAATGACTAGGAAAATGACAAAGAAAACTGTTACTGACCATTAGTGAGCAATCACTCTGTCATATTACCAAGATAATTTAGATAAATGTGGGGTTTAGCTGTCTCCAAGGGAGATGGGATGCTGATATCTTAGATAGTGCTGCTTTTTAAAGCTTTTCCATTTGATGAATATATATTTTCGCCTCAAAGACACAGACTAGTTCCCCATATCTTCCTGATGGAAATAGTAATAGCTCATTTCAGTGTTGTCATCTTTGCTTGGTTGTGTAGAGCATGAAGCTACATAGTTTTGCAGCAAATGTGGAAAGTTCTGTTTGGAAACATAAGGTATTTAATAAATGAATGTAGAGCATACCATGTTTTTCTTCAATTGGCTTCCATTATTTTAGCAGCTGCTAATTATGCAGTGTTGATATTTAGAGAAAGAGTAACAGATTTATCTGTTCCATCTGGATAATCAGGCTTTTAGAGCATGTCCTTCTACCAACATTGGACTTAACTCTTCCTGTTTCTTTTTTCCTCTTGAGGCCATATCAGGTTAAATTAAAAGGTGCAGAATTTCAGTTGAGATGTAACTAGACAATTTTGTTCTAGTTTTTTAAAAGCAGTTTCACTGCAGTCATCACTGGTATGAGGCGGCTTACAGGGAGCTGCATTGGATCAGGTGTTAAGGCGTGGATTCACAGCGCACAGGCCAAAGACTTTCAGGATCCATCTGCCAACACTAGGTTTAGGCATCCTGTATAATGTGGGCTTTTCCATGTCATACATCAAACACCACATTCTTATCCAAAAATATAGTTTTGCAGGAAGGTTTTGGAGTAGTCCTAAAAACAGATATTCAGGTGTAGGGTACCCAGAAAAGCAATATTTGCACATTGTACATACAGTTGAGCTATACACGCACAGGGCAGTCCTGCAGATCACGTGGAAGTCCTGTAAAGCCACTTCTGTAAAGAACTCGGTTACCATTGTACCCACCATCTCCATATGTCCATGAACAGCCCTAAAATGGACGTGCATCTAATCATCTTGCTTGGCAGGAGCCACTCAGCTCTTGTTCCATAACTTGAGCTTTCATCTTTTAATTGACTCCACATTCTTCAGCATTGCCAAAGTGGCGAGATCTACCTGGAATGGAAAACATCCTGAGCCAGGACCAGAGAGAGGTGCAAATCACCCTGATTCACCTCCAAGGCTGTTAACTCTCCACACACAAGTGACAATTTGTATCTTCAACTTCAGTAATCTTTTAACTAGGGATCAAACTAAACGAAAGGAGGGCTATTGTAGTCTCCAGAACTGATGTTGCGATAAGACTTAGGATTACACCCTGTTACTTCTGAACTTGTGGTCAATTTTTGCAGTACAGCATGATGCTTTTGCTTCAATTTAAGAAGCATAGCAGTTGAATATTAGAAGGCCAAAATTAAGTGAATGGATGGGATGAGGGGGACCTGAAAGGACAGAACTGATGCAGGGGGCTTGTCAGACAGGCGGGCTGGAGATGCAGGCTGCTGTGTCTTGGACTTTGACGGGATAGAAATGATACCTGGACAGAGCATTTGGATTAATTTAGGATGCAGAATAAACCGCCATAGACTTTCTGTGGTGCTGAGATTCTGCACAGCTGAGATTTTGTGGGGCCCCACCAGTTCATGAGAATAATCGGCAGCCCTCACTGCAGCCCGCATGCACACGCTCCCCTGGAGCAGGGTGCCGGTGCTCTCCAAAAATGACTTCAGTTTTGCAGAGTTAAGTCATGATTTCTCAACCCTTGGTGTCAGCACTGCTGAGTGAGAGCAGATACAACCTCCCCAACTAAACATATACTCGGCAAAATAGTGAACTCATTTTGGGTGCTTGAGTGCACATAATTCCTCTCTGCTGCAATCCCCCTGCCTGGCGGGGAGGCAGTCCCTCTGTCTGCAAGTAAGAAGAGACAATGAAAGCAGAATTAATAAAGACTAAATTTTCACCATTAATATATCATTGATGTAATTCACTCGATTGGTTTACTCTGTTGATTTTACTCAGGCCAGAGTTTTCTGGTTTTTTTTCAGCCTCCTTTTTAACGCGGCAGAAGTCGTATTGAACACGCAATGCCACGGCTATTTCCATAGCAACAGGCTCTTCTAAATCTTGATTAGGATTTCTTGGCAGTGCTGTTTTCTCAATGCCTGGTTTTTGAAGGAGAAAGCTTTAGTCAAACACAAACGTTTAGAGAAGACATATACAAAGAAAATAACTGGGAAAGGAAGATATTTCTTTTATGGCAAAACTCTTCAAAATGTAGTTGGATGTGTTTCTATAGGGCTTTTGAACCCACAACAACTGTTATATAAGATATATACTAAATATATCACATGCTATGTGGTGCCAAAAGATGAGTAAAAATATCAGCCTCAGGAGAACACATGTTTCTTCATGTCTAAAACACACATTTTTTCCCCCCAAAAGCATGTTGCAACGCCTCCTTTCTTTCTTTACAACAGATTATTCTCAGTGTGCAGGTTCCTCTTTCAAGTCAGATGTGTTTTCACCAAGGCTGCCTGGTTTTTAACCAGGGACCAAAGGGAGGTTATATGCTTCTGAAGTCACTCAGCAGGTACTAATTTCTGTTTGTTTCCTTTTTTCCCCTAATACATGTCTACTTTTCTGAACTTTTCAGGTTCCATGTGTTTAATTCACTAAAAGAGCAGTTCCTGGAGGGGAAAGGAAAAAGATATATACTTGTTATGCAGCCAAAAAACTTGGAGTAAAGATGCTGATGAACTGGCATAATCTCTCTAATACTATGTAAAGGTTTCAGGAGCTTTCTGATTAATCTGAATCAATCCTAAGAAATAACAGAAGAATAACGAAGCCCCAACGTACTTTCTGCAAACAGTAGCATAAAGGCCAGCAATGATTTAATTTGGTAATCTTATATGAGCTTTTTTTTTTATTTATTTATCCTAGCTGCTAAATTAATATGAGCACAGTGGTCCTCTGGCCTCTGATCAGTTCTGTACCGGCAGAGCGGAGTCATGGGGCCGGGTCAGTTATAAAATACCAGTTTTGACTACTTTTCCGGGCCGAACAGTGCAGGTTTGCTCCATAGAAAGTCCCTGTTTTTCCAGTCTGATCATTGGTGAAAATGTTCAAGCCTACCATAGACGGACAAAACATGTAGAAATGTATAGAAATATACAGAAATTTATCTCCCAGATAGACCCTAGCAGGCAGCAGCTACCACAGGATCCGTTACTGCACTGGAAGACATTTGTCGGTTTGCCACTTTTTCAGTTCTTCTATTTCTACTTAAATAATTATTGTAAAACATGGAAAAGTGTATATACTGTTCCATACTTTTTCTCACAAGAGTGCTAATAGCGGCCAGCCCACAACCACAGCCAGCCCAGGACTTTGCCCTGAGCAGTGCCCAGCAGCTACAGAGCAGTAAACCCACAGGGCAAGCTTGGAATGAGGCATCCTGGCTCTACCATGCCAGCCTCTGAAAATTTGCACCTCAGAAACTTCTTGAGACAGAATCACAGAATAGTCAGGGTTGGAAGGGACCTCTGGAGATCATCTAGTCCAACCCCCCCGCCAGAGCAGGGTCACCTACAACAGGTTGCACAGGACAGCATGCAGGAGGGTTTTGAATGTCTCCAAAGTGGGAGACTCCACAGCCTCTCTGGGCAGCCTGTTCCAGTGCTCCACTACCCTCAAGGTAAAGAAGTTCCTCCTCATGTTAAGATGGAACTTCCTATTTTCACGGAATCATGGAATTTTTAGAGTTGGAAGGGACCTCTAGAGATCATCTAGTCCAACTCCCCTGCCAAAGCAGGATTGCCCAGAGCACATTACTCAGGACTGCATCCAGGCGGGTCTTGAAAATCTCCAGAGACTCCACAACCTCCCTGGGCAGCCTGTTCCAGTGCTCTGTCACCCTAACCATAAAGAAGTTTCTCCTTGTATTTGAATGGAACTTCCTATGTTCCAACTTGTGCCCGTTGCCCCTCGTCCTGTCACTGGGAACCACTGAAAAGAATCTGGCTCCATCCTCCTTCAACCCACCCTTTAGATACTACAGAAATAACTGTATATAATATTTAATATCTGTCAGTGGATTTTTCTTCCTGGCATTTGTTTCCTTGGTTCTACGAAAACAACACTTAAAAGCCACAATTCTGCAGCAAGGAGTAACACAGTTTTACTGTACATCATGGGAAAACCAACCTCCTTTGATTTGCTTTGAGCCTAGCTACAAGGAGAATTGCTTGTCAGTGAAAATGCAGTGGGGAAGACCTGGGAACACAAGTGGGGTTAGCCTGCTGAAAGGGTTTCCCTTGCCTGTGGCTGGAGGGGAGCCACCTTTCTCTTGGCAGTTTCTGCCTTCCCAGCAGAAGTGGGTGAGATGAACCCGAACCAGCTGTGCGTTACACCACAACCCATGGCACAATCCAGAGTCAAGGTCGCGTGGCTTTCATAGGCAGGGCAGTCAACTGACAGCTTACAGGGCTGCTGCCATGCAGTTCTGTTGGCTCTGCTCTGGGAGACAAAGGATACATTTAGGGCAGTTAGGACTTCGGCCTTCAGAGCTTCATCTGGGTGCATCTTTGTGTTTCTTATTTGCGATAGTACGGAGTTCTGAAGAGTCTTTCAATGAGATGCATCATGTGGAAAAAGAGAGAGTGAAACCTCACCTGCTTAGTGGTGAGAGATCCTCAGTACCAAAGGACAGGAATTGTGGAATCTGAGGGTTACACTGATGCATCTGAGAGGTCCATGAATATTTTTGTTTGTATTTTTTTTGGTAATTTACTTCCTGACAAAAGAGTAAGCCATGCCCTGTGTCACCCAACGATCTTTTTCATCTGAAGTCCGTCTACTGTTTCCTCGCTGTTACATTCACCCTGTCCAGGTCACTCATGCTTTTATAGAGTACTCTTTTCATTTATAGCTACTTCAAGCAAAAGTATCCCAGAGTACATAATCAGTGCTTAAATGAAAACTGCACTATACTGATAACCATCCTACTCCCTTTGTCTGAACTTCTTCCAGTTCCAGTATGTCTCCTATTGTCTGGACTCTGAGGACCAGAACTACATAAATAAGTCAAAATGCGAATACATGCATTTATACAGAGGCACAACCATGTTCTCTGATTTGTTTTCTGTTCCTTTCCTATAACTCCTCATGTTTGGTGCATTTCTTTGACTGCTACTGAACTTTGAGCTGACAGTTTTAATGGGATATTTAGAGCTCAAGGTTTTGCTCATCAGTTCAAACTTTTTTTCATTGTGCTTTACATTTGTCTACATTCAACCTCATTTCCTATGTTTTTGCTCAGTCCCTCAGAACTTGCAGGTTCTTATGCTGCTCTTAATAATCAGTCCTTGTCTTTTTCTCCTGGAATAACTTTGTGTCACCAGCAGGCCATGTCACCTGCCTGCTCGCCCTTTTTCCAGATCGTCTACCACTATGCTGCACCACTCAGGTGCCATTGGTAACCACCTCTAGTGTTAAAATTGACCATTTATTCTCACCCCCTTTTTCCTATCTTTTAAACAATTTCCTATCTTTTAAACAATTTATTTATTCAGGCCAGGGCCATCTCTCTTCCTCCCTGACAGCTGAACTACTTGACAAGCCCCTTGATAAGGGACCTTGTCAAATAACTTTTGGATATCTAAATACACGACATCATGTATGCTGATGTCTAGATCTATTGATGCTGGCTGGAAATCATCTGGTCTCAGCAAGTTGTCGCTGTTCAGTTTGTCTATATTTGCTCCATAACTTTTCCCACTGACCCTTCATGATGTTTTTCCCATGTGTATTTGGCACTAGATATCTCTAGTACAGTCTGATGGTTCATAACCAGCCCCTGGAGCACAGGCTGTACGGGGCACACGCTGTACAGGAGCACTGAAGGTAAAACAGCCTGAGCATTACCAGTGCTCTCATTTCACATCTTCTCACTTCTGGAAGTCATTCTAACACTTGTCCTTTCATGCACAATATGGATACACTCCCTTATGCACACTTATTCTTTGTTAACAATTTGATATGTTACTTAATGAATACAGTAACTGTCATGTTGAAAAAAGAAAAAAAAAACGAACAGTGTGAGGAAAATGGTACAAACTGTCCTGTCCTCCTTCAAACAGGGTAGAAAAAGGTGCAACAATGTGGTGTGTCTGCTGATACCCCACACAAATAAATCAGTTTACCAGAACGTTGGTGGGATGGAAAAAACATTCAAAAGCTGTGAGGTGCCAAAGTGAAGGTTGGCAGTGTGACGCTGAGAGCATGTCAGTGGTGATCTCCTGGCTTCTGCTGAGACCCACCAGGCTGAATCCCACCAGCCGCTGGGGCGCTGTCATGTATGTCTCATGGACCCTGGGGCTGCAGACTGCGTGTCTTACTCCCAGTTTGGAGATGTCTTCCACCGTCTTGTTGCCCATCATGCCTCTGACACCCCCGGGTGTCTGCCTCTCTGCCCCCTCTCCAGCAGCATTATGAGAAGGTGCTGGCCCTTCATCTTTATCGCTCACTGCTCTTCTCCTGTGCCGTGCGTCAGAGCAGGAGCCGTGTGATAACAAGAGCCCCAGCAAAGGCAAACCACAGGATCCTCTGTCCATCCTGTAGCTGGAAAAGGGCTCCCCCTGACTTCCCTGCTGCTCACGCAGCCACCCCTGCAGCCACCCCTACAGCCTTCATGGGGTCCTGCCTCCCCCGCAGCCCCGCACAACTGAACAGCCGCTATGTTTTAATAAGGAAGGAGGGAAAACACAGACTGAAACGCCAAAGCTGCCAGTCAAATTGCCTTCCAAGATGTTATGTTTCCCTGAAATGGTGATGCTCTTACACAGCCTAGGGATATTTTTAAATTGCTGTTTCTCACAATACCATCATTCAGGTTGCGGATACCCGATAGTGCGAGGGGAGACAAACTGTGCAGCTGATGGAGGAACGTGGGCTGTCCACCTGCGGCTGGGGAGAGACGTGACCTGGAGTTGCAAGACAAAAAATTGAGTCTTCATTTTCTTCTGTTTTTAATAATGAAAATGATTCTCTGTTATATGTAGTAAGTGACACTACAATATTTTGGTTTTCTGTCAATACACCCCCACCCCCCCCAACCCCCAAATTTAATCTTCCAAAAACACAAGGAGAAAAAAAAGAGGTTTCTGTCACAATTTTCTAACATTTTGTAGTCAGCTGCTTGAGGACACCATTATGTGCCAGGCATTTTTTAGGCAGGGATTTCAGCATATCATAGCAAGTGGTTATATGCTTGGGTTAGTCTATTTGGGGATAGAAAATCTATGCAAGATATACGAAGTAAAAGGATCACTGGGAAGTAAACGAGTTCCCATTCTTGCTGGATCGCACATAAGATAAGGTCACAGCAAGACAAAATAGGGTCACTTTCGGATAAAATATATGTAATAATATCAGCAAAGAGTTTCTTTGATTAAAGATAACTTCTAGAGGAATTAAGTGATGTTATGAAAGCGATTTCCAAATATAGTTGCAAGATAACCTTTATTGCACTGCCTTTATGATTATCAATTAAAATACATATCCCCATGAAATTTAATCTGTCAGTTATAATAGCTTTGTAAATCTTAATGTTCTTCCGTGTGTAGTTCAAGAGGTAAATTCATGGCACAAAAAGAGGACATGTTATTTCCTTCAAGGAAGTATCTGGTACTCCACAGGCATACCAATAAATATGAGCTCTTACACATACTACACGCACATATGCATACATACACATGAAAGTAAGTTATTCAAAACCTTTTATTTCTTCTAAAAACGCTGCTTCCATGGTGCTCTGTGTTGAACTAGGTGATTACTCCTCTACTTGGGGGAATGTGGCTTCAACATTGACCACATTTTCCTTCAGCTACCAGCAGTAAAAATGAAATAATTCAGCATAAACTAGACAGACATGGATTCCTGATGCCTAGTCCACTGGAAACAAGACAGATAAATGAATAAAGAAACAGATGTCATTATTTGCTTAGGTTTATTCCCAGGCGGCAGAGTCCTGAGCAAGCCAAGTGATCATTTTTGCAGTACTGCTCAGGGCCCAGCACAGTTTTGATGGTTTCAGTCTCTAATTTCCTTTTTCCTACCTAAGGCATTTCAGCCCTTAGGGGCTAAGCGTGGCTTCCCAGCCCCACACATTTCAGATCAGGTTAGCCTACATCTACCTCGTCAGAGCTGCTTTTGTCCACCTTGTTCACTAATGAGAGGGTAGGGTGACATGGTGGGTGTCATAGGGTGACATAGGTGACATAGGGTGACATAGGGTGACATAGGGTGACAGCTCCTGTGCTGTCTTCATAAGTCTCCCTGTCTCACACTGCCCCAACGAATTACCATCATTTTTTCCAAACTAACAAAAGGTAATCCTAAACAGGACCTCACTGGTAATACTTCAGGAAAATTCAGCATACTACAGAAAATATGCTTGGTGAGACAGACACAACGTAGCATGCCTAGCTGTATTGCTTTGCTCTCCGATAGATTCCTTCTATTATTGTATTATGGTAACCTGAACAGGACTACACATCCTCTTTGTGCTTAACAATCCCATGCATTTAACTAATTTTGTCTTCAAAATACTGGTGGGGATATTTGTTCTCCAAGAGAGGTATCATGGACGTGCCATAGCCTTGATTAAAGCGATATATATTATTCAAGCATAATCAAACACGTTTTAGGTTTGGTGAGTTGCTGAACATCACAACCATATATTGTATGTGAACATTTCTCCAAAATAATGCAGATACTTCAGGTAAATGCTGGCACTGTTATTACAGAACCTTTTATACTCATACAGCCTTAGCAGATTTATTATTAAGTTTTCTACCCTCAAATCTCCTTAGTCTGCTGTAGGTGACAGGTATAAACCCAAAAGGCTGACCCTCCACAAATGTCAAGCAAATATAAAACAATTGCAGTGCCTTTTACAAACACATCAGTCACTCATCTCTCAGCACATCAGTCACTCACCTCCCAAGGATGCAAGGTTTTGATCTGAGTCATTGCAGCCCTTCTTACTTCTTGTTCTCTGTGTCCTTTGTCAGGTTCAGGATTGTGTCAAGCCCCAAGTGAGAGTGTTGCCGCTTGCCCCACTCCTCCAAAAATCAGTTCATTCACTTCCAAAGGGAAAAGATTATTTGGCTTTAGTACGGTTATCCTGCTTCCCTCAGAAGGTGCCCTGCTGCAGCCCCACATACCTTCACTAGGCAATAGTGAACAAAGAGGGTGCAATTCTTTTACATTTTGCTTGCTAATATCAGACCCCAGGTACTTTCCCTGGGGGGTCTGGTTTTTCAGAGCATTCCCTCCCATGGTAAGAACTTACTTTCTACTAAAACAAAATCTCAGCAAATTGTGTCTGTCCTCTGCTTTTACAGGATACCCCAATTCAGCAAAATGTTCATACCAAAGTATCTTTTTAGTCCCAAAGCTGGTCCCCTTCAGCCTGGTAGAAATGTAAAGAGTTGATGGCACATATTTTAGAATAAAACAGGGCACAAATACATCTGTTCAGTGTTGTGTTTGACTCTTGGATCCTGATCTCTCAGATGACATTGATTACTCTGCATTCAGCAATTTTAGTATCAATCTTTCTGACATTCTGGGATCTCCATAGATAGAGATGTCGATGCTTTAATTTATTAGACTGACATTTTGTTCTGCTATTAAACAAAAAGAAAAGGAAAAGTTGAATGCCAGGGTTCATCAGAACAGTTATTTCTGATTCAGTCATTGACTATCTGGAGCATAAATATGATTGTTTGATGTAGGAGTAAGACGTATTGCTTTTAGCTTTGTGTTTAGGGAAGAGATCATTCACTTCCCACTGCATTTAATTTTACCATAGGGAAAAACTTAATGTGACTTATGAATAAAATCATTATAATCATGATTATTGAGCAAGATGAGAAGAAAGTTTGCCAGGAACTGAGCAATTTCTGTTCCTTGGCTTCATATTCTGTTTAATGAATAATAATGTCATTTGGAAAACAAATGAAGACTAAGATTAGCCTTGCTGAAGAGAATACAAGAACGCTATTAGGCAACATTTTCTCTCAGGTTGTTAGAAATAATGTTCCATATGTTTCAGCATTTCTAGTTTTGCTGATGTAAATATTTTTCTTTTTATGTAACTGACTTAAACCGTATGTCCTAGAGATCCAAAAAGACACACGTCCCTCACTCAGATAGCCAGAACCTGCTATCATGTCAAGACTGATTAAACTCAAGTCCGTATCAAAGTGCTACACTACTGGCCATGGGAATCATAAGATGTGACTTTTCCTGCTTCTTGAGGACCCAGAGCTGGTTATTGTCATAGGCAGGGCTTCTCCTTGACTGGGACATTTCTGTGCCATCTTAGTGGGTGTGTGTCCATATCACCACCATGGTTCTGATCAGGAGAGCACTCTTCATCCCCACCTATCATGCAGTGCAATCTGAGAGCCTGCAAAGTGTCTCCCTTTTGGGTGAAGCCAAGCAGAAGCTGGGCTCTGCAGACACACCTCAGGTGCTTCGGCCAGCTCTGGGTGTTTGGTGGTAGCCCAAAGCAGCCCCCAGCTATGGGCAGTGTGAACATCTGGTCCTCAGCACCAACTGCTTTGCTCATCAACTCTACTGCTGCCGTGTCGCTCTTCCTGCCAACAGAGACAGTGCTTATCCACTCATTCCTCATGTCAAGAAAAATTATGTTAGATGAGCAACTGACAGGTCTGTTTGAGACGTGGCTGGTAACTGATGGGTGGGTGTCACGGGACTGACAGATCAGCCTATTGTAAGGGCAGAAGGAGGCTGCTGTGCTCACTGTTGTATGACTGTAGATACTGCAACGGAGAAAGATTGCCCGCACACCCCCCTTGCCCCCTGTCATTAATATCTGTACTACCCAGTCAAAACACCTGCAATAGGTGGAAGAAGCAGGGCAAATATTTCAAAAAGAAACCCAAGATTTGTTTCCATTTTCAAGTGGTGGCAACTAGGACACTTCATAGAATCATAGAATCATAGAATGGTTTAGGTTGGAAAGGACCTTGAAGATCATCGAGTTCCAACCCCCCTGCTATAGGCAGGGACACCACCCACTAGACCAGGTTGCCCAAGGCCACGTCCAGCCTGGCCTTGAACACCTCCAGGGATGGGGACTCAACAACCTCTCTGGGCAACCTGTTCCAGTGTCTTACCACCCTCAAAGTGAAAAACTTCTTCTTAATGTTCAATCTAAACCTGCCCTCTTCCAGTTTGAAGCCATTCCCCCTCATCCTATCACTACATGCCCTAGTAAAAAGTCCTTCCCCAGCTCTCCTGTAGGCCCCCTTCAGGTACTGGAAGGCTGCAATAAGATCTCCCAGGAGCCTTCTCTTCTCCAGGCTGAACAGCCCCAGCTCTTTCAGCCTCTCCTCATAGGAGAGGTGTTCCAGCCCTCGGATCATCCTCGTGGCCCTCCTCTGGACACGCTCCAGCAGGTCCATGTCCTTCTTATGTTGGGGACTCCAGAGCTGGACGCAGTACTCCAGGTGGGGTCTCACGAGAGTGAGTAGAGGGGCAGAATCACCTCCCTCGCCTTGCTGGCCACACTTCTTTTGATGCAGCCCAGGATGCGGTTGGCCTTCTGGGCTGCGATCGCACATTGCTGGCTCATGTTGAGCTTCTCGTCGATCAGCACACCCAGGTCCTTCTCCTCAGTGCTGCTCTCCAGCCATTCCCCGCCCAACCTGTAATTGTGCTTGGGATTGCCCCGACCCAGATGTAAGACCTTGCACTTGGCCTTGTTGAACTGCATGAGGTTGGCTTGGGCCCACCTCTCCAGCCTGTCAAGGTCCCTCTGGATGGCATCCCTCCCCTCCAGCGTGTCTACCTCGCCAAACAGCTTGGTATCATCGGCAATACTTCATCTGTAATGATTTGTTCCCATGGCTTATTACCCTCCCTATTTAAAAAAAGGTATTTCATTTCAAATCTGTTCAGTTTGCTGAGTTTAGCTGCTCTCCTTTTCACCCCTGTAGCAGCCAGCTAGCACTGGATTGCTGCAGGGCCATCTTGGTGAGGGTGCCCCATCCACATCCCACCGCTGCTCCATCCAGCTCCTCTCCATGGCCCCCAGCCGTGTCTGTACAGCTCACACACTCACCATCACTGCACCCCTGGCCTTTGCCATCCCTGCCACGTGCAATACATGAAGTTTTTGGGGAGGAAAGAAGTAGCCTGCGGAGTAAGCTCCTTGCCCTGAGCACCACAGCAAGAGCAAAGGCAGCATGTTACCTCTGCAGGCCACTAGATGGTTTCCCAGTTGGTTTGCCAGGGGGCATCCTTGTGGCATCATCTGGCTAGGTGCCCAGAGCAAAGCAATAGTCAAGAAAGTGGTTTTCCAAGTGCTACCACTGTGTTCCGAGACGCGGGTGTAGATGCAGCACCATGTCTCACCCTTGGTGCTGGGGACCACCTGTGTAAGGAGCTGCTGCCTAACATGAATAACCCCTCTGGACTTCAGCGTCAGTCCCCACACATATTTCTAACATAGAGCAGATGCCAGCTGTGTATTTAAGAAGTAAAAAAAAGAAAAAAGAAAACATAAGAAGTCAGGCAATTGTGTGCCATACTGGTTTTAAAAAAGTGTGTCTTATTGACATTTTCTCCCATAAGGTGGCCTTTGGATGAGGGGGAGGGTGTGGAGGTGGGAGGGTGTCTTATGCTCTCTTTCAAAAAACTTGTATCCAGATAAGGTAAAATTTAATAATCTCACCCAGGACAATTACTTGGATTCTAATAAAAAATGTAAATATAGTAAAGATTAAAATCCTCCTGTCAATAAAGAACTTGAATCTTTAAAAGTTCACACTAAACCAGAGGGAATGTCTCCTGAAAAAGGCCCTTCAGTTCAGCAGTATGCTGCAACTGTGGCTTTGCAGTGGAAGTCTGGCCAAGAAACAAACCACTGTTCCGCTGTTCCCCCTCCGTCCTCCTGGACACACAATGATGTCAATTAGCTGAAGGGCTCGCAAAGCTTTCGCTGCTTGTGTGCCCTCGTTTCAGTTCTGCAGGCACATCTGGCAGTGTCACGCTTCACTAACACTAAGTGATAGCATATAAACGGGCGAGAAATAAATGGAGGACTATTATTAGCCAATATGAAACTGCATCAGTCATGTTAAGATAGTTTTAAAGTAACAGCTATTGTCATTGTATTTAGAAGAAAGTGCATACCATTATTAGTATCTAGCAGGAAACTGTAAATAGTTCATCACCAGGAATACGCTATGCCTATAGATGTTGTATAATATCACTGAATGAAGTCGTAACTCTGAACTGTTTTAACAAGACATAACCCCATCTTTGTAACATATTTATTTTCAAGAGGTGGTTTTAGTCTTTTCTGTGTGTTTGGGAGAATGTCAGACATTTTACTTTCTTTAGTTCATTTCTGTGTTACAAAAGACCAAATATATTTGTCTTTTTACAAACAGGATGATGCCAATTGCTGGACAAGGGCTCTGTGAAACCACCTGGCACATGGCATCTATTTTAGGTCTTTTATTGCCCTAGCACATTTAGAACGAAAGCTTTACAAAATACAGAGCTCAAAAGTCTCCACGTCCAGTAGCTGCTGTTTGATTTCCACAGCCTACAGAATACAGCTGAGTGCGAGGCTCTTCCATGCAAATAAATTGCTTCCCGAATTCAGTGTAACATTAGTACCACTTAGCTGTTGCCAAGGCTGAAGCTGCACAGTGTCACTGGGGTCGATGAATTGACTCTTTATGAGTGCTTATATTTTAGTATACGGTAAGGAAGCTATTCAAGGAGAAGTTTGTCAGGGAAACGCACCGGAATTTTATTGTGATGATGTCTGGCTTTGGGGGAGTCACATAGTTAAATCACCCAACAGATGAGAATCTTGGCTGACTGCAAATGCAAAGTGGTGAGGTGCGATCAATAGCAATCCCCACGTCGGTGTTTACTTCCCTTCTCTTTCTCAGCTGTAACTAAAGTACCAGTTTCTCTACTAAAGAGAACAATATAGGAGTATAACTACTGCTACTAGTAACATATAATTGACACTTTTTATCTTTAAGGTGTTTGCAAAGATTAACGAAATAAGCTTCAGAACTTCCCATCAGGCATAGCCAAAGTCATTGAAAAAGTTTTCTAGAGGTTCAAGGAAGAATTTTCATGTATTTTGGCAAGATTTCAGGGTCCCTGCAAGCAGCTCAGACAGATTTTTAGAAAAAAAAAAACCAAAACACCTCTCTTTGAAGACAAGGGATTTCTCTGTACGCACAAGTTCCAGCTTGATCTTGTGAACTGCCTGTGTCCTTAGGAGCAGCGTTCAGGACCCCAAAGACAAGGTAAGCAATTGCCCAGGGGGCTGTGAGGCTGCCAGCCAGCCACGGCCCTGCTGCCGCTCTGCCCATGCTGGGCCCTGGGACACCGCCTGGAAACTGCTGGCACTGAGGAAGGAAGGGGTGAAGACTGGTAGAGAAGCAATTACTTCTGAAAGAGTTCTGATATATTTTCCCAAAAGCACTTACTGCCCTCTTTCACATACCACCAGCAGCAGAGAAATTGCATTAATGACCTTTCGCTGTTCCTCTTTCCTCATTCCCAAACCCAGCCATACCTTCATCCTAGTTCAGCTGCTTCTCCAACACCTTCACCTCCCATAGAGGGGGATTAAATAATTAAATTTTCTGTACTGTGATTGTGAGCTACACTGTATTTTATTCTATACACCCCCTGTGCTTGTGTTAACAAGACAGAGAAATTGCATACCACAAATGGATCTTGTTTGGGGAGAAAAAGAACACCGGCAGGGCAGCAGCAGGAATGGAGCACAGAAATACTTCAGAGGAGAAACTGCATTTTGTTGTGGGACTCCAGGTACAGATTCCCCCGCTCATATACCGGAGCAATGAGGGCAGTGAGATATGGATCACACATTTGCCCCTCAGCTCTTTGCTTTTCACAAAGGATGGAGCCATTCAGTTCCCAAATTGCTCCTGAATTGCTCAGCTGTGTCCTACAGAGGCTCTGAGTTTGAAGGTCCAAGGAGAACGACACATGAGCAACTCACATCTAGGGAGGGTGCCTGCACCGGGCTGGAGCATCCCATTTTCCAAGAAATGAGAAAGGGCAGCCAGTACATTACACAGGAGGGATGCCAGAGAGGCTGAAACATGAGGTAATGCTGGAAAATTTCCCCGAAATCTGGAGATATTTCAAGCAAACTGAGGCAGTTGCTTTGTGTAATGGCTGTGGTATCTTCACTGCAAGCAGCTATCACTCCTGCATAGCTAGCTATGCAGCTAAAGGGAAGGACCTTTTCCCTCAAGGGTTATTAAAAAAGATATTTAACAACAAAATTCAAGAGATTAAATTTCTGCAGTGTGAAGCCAGTTCAAACATGCAGAGAAGGGGACCACCCTCTACCAGTGCTATTGAACTGAACATCAGACAGCCAGTGCCCTGGACCAGTACACCTTCACTAAGTGTACCATTGTAATTAGAGAGTCCTGAAAACCTTGGACCTGCTTTGCTGCAAAATGTTCCCTTTGGTTCAGAGCGAAACCATCTTGTCTGGGTATACACGAGAAAAAAAGAGCCTCGTGAAGGGGCAGCAGCACAGAGCAGCTGAGGGAAGAGGTGTGACACTTTGCTGGGCCATTAAGAGAACAGATATGTGGTGGTGGTGAGCAAGATTTGGTGTTTTCCTCTGCATGGATTCAAGACCAGGACATCTCTCAGGAGACTGCTCTCTAAGATATTTATCACTAGGGAAAGAGTCATAGCAGGAAGCAAATTTCTTATAGATTTTTTTTTTTAACATTTACATTTCCTGCCATCCACACAAGGATAGAGTGAGAACGATGCTCTCACCTACTGAGCCATAAACCATTTTCAGTCATTTGGGTTTTTTTGTCTCAGTGAATCTTCAAGTATTTTAAAGAGCAAGGACAAAAGCACCTTTCACAAGGATAATTACCTACCGCACCTGCATCAGAAGAGGGCTTCATATTTGATTGCTTTAAAGAAGAAAAAGAATCCAATGGCAAACAATGGAATTATAAATCTATTATTTGGGATCACTCCATGACAATAAATCAATGACTGCATCCCTTAGTTCCATTTTCAGCCTCTGTAAACTTCTTGGTACCCCTTAATTGGTTTGATTCTCTTATTGATTTTTACAGCTTGCAGGGGTCAGCAAGGTTACAGAGAAGCTGTCTCTCTCCTTACCCCACTCTGTGTTGCCACCCACTGTATAATAAGCCTCCTGCTACCTTTTAAAATGCTAACTAACTCTCTTTCAATATTTGAAACAAAGTACCAAAAATCAGCATTAAGCATATAAGGAGCTCATTGTCTGTAAAATGCTAGATTTTGAAATAGCTTTAAATGTAGTAAATATTGCAGAACCTTATTATAGGGATTTTAGCATGACTGAGCTTACTTAGGTATTTCAATATTTATGTCTGGAAGAGAGACAAAGACAAGGGTGAAAAGACAGACACACACACAAAAAAAGAGTAATTATTCAGAACTCAGTTGCCTAAATTTCCACTCACAGTAGATATATGATGGTGTCCCTCCCCTCCATCATTGCCATCACCTGCAAGGGTTGCTAATAGACATTGTGAGGGTCTCTCAACTATAGAAGTGCTAATAGATGCCATTCTAATGCTGTCCATCATAACAAATTATAATAATTTACAGCATGTCCATAGAGAGGTAGGAACAAAGCAGAGATTAGTAATTGAAATAGTGCAGTGGCAATTAAAACACTTGTGGTTAGCAGCTGCTTCTAAATTGCTAGAAATAGCTATTTACATAAACAAGGGCTTTCCTTTACCAAAAGGGGTTTGTGTGTCATGTCGGAGTTGCTGTTCTCTTTTCTAATTTCTGGGCAGCAGCAGCAAATGGAGAAGTTCAGCTGCATGATTATATTTACTCCTTCCTCCTGTAAAGAGGTGCCTTATGGAATTTGTATGAGTGAGTGTCCCCTTGTAACAAAGCAATTAAATTACCCTGAGGAATAAACCGCATTCTTAACTTGTAATGCAAATGCAGACATTTAGTTGCTCATACACTTTTTGAAAGGTCTTCCTTAGGTATTTTGAGATTCAATTTGAGACTGTCTTCTAAAGAAATCTGTTTGGTCTTTATAGACTAAAGGATAGGATTTGTCTGAACTCCCCCTCTATG
Source organism: Anarhynchus alexandrinus (assembly GCA_008711295.1). Classification (NCBI taxonomy): domain Eukaryota; kingdom Metazoa; phylum Chordata; class Aves; order Charadriiformes; family Charadriidae; genus Anarhynchus; species Anarhynchus alexandrinus. The sequence goes on along the minus strand of VUYV01000012.1, from coordinate 595,062 downwards.
GAATTGCCTCCTATCCCTGAGGATACGCAGAGGGGCAGCCTTGCCAGCTAAGGGTATATCACCGGCAGGTTTTCTTTTCTGATTGTTCTAGGTATTTTCCAACCATAAATAAGACACATTTAATAGAGAGAAGATATAATTTTAACCCACTTAGTTATGTTTGTACCTATTATTAATGAACCAAATTCCTCTTTGGTTGCAAAACCAGTACTCTCAAGAGAGGTTTCAGTAGCAAGTGGCCCAGGAGCAGCCTGTGCTGAGGGGTGGCAGGGCCAGGGCTGGCTGTTGGGGCAGGACACCAGGAGATGGGTGAGAAAGTGGGAAGGAGAAGGGTGATGCTGGCTGTGAAGGAAGGGAAGTTTTGAGCCCTCGGGTACCAGTGCGAGGGTTTGATGGCAGGGCAGGTATATTTGAGAGGCACGACAGTGCCCCATGCAAGACAGGCAGGTAGGGAAGGAAGGTTGGTATAGGGTCCTCCTATATAATACAATTAAATAAGTTTCTGTGGTTGATGCTTCTAAGGAGACAAAGACAGCTTAAGGCAGAGAATCTATTTCAAAGATGACTTAAGAAGAAGGTAATCAGTGAGCAAAGATGCTTGCTGGCTTCTTGGTTTCTGTCTCTAATGGATGCAACAAGCTGGGGAAAAGGGGATGTTTCTAGGAAAAGCAAAAAAAAGTAGTATTAGAGAACATACTGGTTTACTTCATGTTATAAAGACATCCCCCCCCTTTACCCCTTCTACATAGAAAGTGTTCTCATAACATACATCCTAGGCAGGAAGGCTTTGCTAGTGCACTGTTACAAACTGAGAGGGAAATATCACCCAGAAACTTCTTGACAAAAGGCAATTTTCAATGTCTGCTGACAAGATGATGCACTAATAATCTAGCTTTACCTCTTTTTTTATAGGGATATTCTATCTAGGAGTCAAAAGAGAACTTTTATAAAAGACAGAAGAAATAAGAGAGAAAGTTATTTTATCTCTGGGAATTGAACACTGTCAATTAAGTTATCAGATACAACAATGTGGAATAGTAATGTATTAGAAAAGGGTTTTGTTATCTTTTATAGACCACTGACTGTGACTTGACTGCCATCTGCAAGCATCTGGAGGGGATGAAGATTTCTCACAACACAAGGTTCATTTTTTTTCAGGAAATAAAGATATTTAGTCAAAATGTCGTATTACAGACATGCAATACAATCTAATGGTGAGAAATTAAACCTGGACAATATTAGCTTGATAAGGTATGTATCCTTCATGATATGTGGCAGTTAATGATTCAAATTAATGCATTATAAAGGTAGTGGTGTCTCCATTATTTGAAGTCATAAGAGTGGATATTTTTCTAAAAAAAATTCTTGTGGATTAAAGTTTGCAGCTATATTACAGAGGAAGTCGTAACCAAAGGAAGATAATGGTCCCTTTCTACCTTTAAAACACATAATTCTATTAGCAATCTGCCATCTAGGCAGAAATATCAATTTTTTGGAAACTTCTTCACAGTTGTTGGGGCTTCTCATTGCTGTAATCCCCAAGGCCAGCTAACTTTGTTACTTGCCCCATTGGAGGGTTGGAAGCAGAAAAGTGTAGAGGGGTCGCACCTGCGGGGAGGAGCGGACAGGACAGGTGACCCAAAACTGACCAGCGGGGTATTCCATCCCATCTGCCTCATGCTCAGTATAAAAGCTGAGAGATCAAAGGGTCAGCCATCTTTCTTCAATGGCCGGTGTCTGAGGAGGACTCTGTTTGTCTGCCTTTGATCCTGATCCTGAACCCAGATCCATAATCCAGTTCCCATCCACCACTGAGTCCAGTCTGGGGATTCCTCAGTGCCTGCTGGTGACATGATCGTCATCCTGGGAGCTTGATACGGTTTTGTATATCTTTCATTATTTTCTTTTTTTCTACTATTAATTTTTCATTAAAGTAGTTTTAGTTCCTTCTAAACTCATAAGTCTCTTTCTCTCTCTCCCCCCTCTCCTCAGAGAGAGAAGTAGGGGAGAGCATCTGTTGTTCCACCTGAGCGGCCAATCCGGCTCAAACCATGACACTAGGATGGCTATGATTACACTATGAAAAATATAGAAGGTGGTTACTATTATGGATTTCGACATCACCATCTGTCATGGGTATTACACCAATGATGAAACCTGCACGTGCTGAGAGCTTTCCACTGTTGCCCACCCAGACAGCTGTAACAGCCCCATTTTCCTGTTGCAGGAACAGTCCTTGTTCACTCCTCACAGTTTATGACAGAGGGAGTCAACTATGCTAGTATGATCCTTTTCTTTGTTTTTTCTTTTTTTTTCCCACTAAGTGATATACCAGTCTTATGTGATAAAGTGTCCAAGTCATTATTCTGTGCTTTTTGATTTGTCTTATACCCTGCCGTTCCTTATCATTGATTAATGATTCTCATAAACTTTTGCCTTTGACTTCTTTTTTCACCATTTTTCATATTTTATGACGCATGCAGATGTGTGTGATAAAGACTCGTCAATGTCAGCATCATTCTACTTCTGTTTCTTTCCCATAGATCACTCTATTTGGTTGGATGTCTGTTTGCACCTTTCAGAGATGGGGTACTCAGGCTGTCTCTCACTGATGCCCTGCTTCATGTTGGCTGTAATAAAATAATCTAAAATCTAGCATTTGGGGTTTAGGGGTTTTGGAGATTGTTTGCTTTGTTGGTAGGATATATCTCAAATTGAAGGTGAAGCGATGTCCCATTACAGCTGACACAGCATTATATTTGGAAAATTTCAGTGGAAAAAATTTCTGAATAACTGTATTTGTTTATTACTGAGTGCACAAATTCTCGCTGCATTTGTATTTTGCTGACCTACTGGTATTTATGGCTTCTCAGACAATGTCAGGGAGGCTGACTAGACGTCTCTCAGACCTTATAGTTGACTATGCGGTACCTGTGCCTCGGTCACCGGTAACTGATGGCAGATGCTTTTCTAGTTGGCTTTACATGCCACATCTTCCAACCCTACAGTTTTCTCTGCCTGCTTTCTTCCTTTTCTGGATGGCAACTAAAATTTTCTTCTTCTCTGTGATTGTCTCCTCTGTCGTGTGACTTGCCCGTTACCAGTTTTGCTCGTTCAGACCCATTTTGTATCCTCACCATAATATCAGCTTTTACTGTGCCTGCTGTGCTGGTGTCACCTGCCACTTGGCAAGATCTGCATCACCAGGTGACACAAACTTGCTTGAGGAACCAGCTACACCACGGCACAGGCTTCCACCTATCAGTCCCAGTGCCTTGACAGTTTGTATTGCCTGAGTTTCTTCCCAAAAATTATTAAAGAAATTAAATTTCCATAGGATTGGAGTAAAGGTCCTTTTACAAGTTGAAAGCTGAGTAAGGAGCAAGAAGCAAGTGGTAGTATTTAACAGTCACTTTTCTGCATGGGGAGAAGTCAGCAGTGTGGACCAGTCCTGGGACAAGTTTTGTTCATCTTCATCAATCACAGAGAAATCTCCAGGTTCGCAGATGGACAAAGCTTTACTGGGTAGTGATAAACAATCTAAACCATGACAAATGCTGGTGAATGGAACTGGCAGGCCCAACACAGGAAGGAGATCTTTGATCTTTAGGTGCTCTGAAATCATTGGTGCAATGTGCAGCACCAAGTAAGAAAGCCGACAAAATGTTGGACATCAACAGGAACAATACTGAGAACAAAACGGAGTTTTGCATGTTGTCACACCATCTTCAGCAGCATGTGTGGTTCTGGTGTGCGCATCTCAGGAGAGACATGTAGAAGGGGCAGGGGCAGCCCAGGGATCACGGGGGTGGGATAGCTGCCTCACAAGGAGAGGTGAGAGGGGAGATGTGAGAGGACAGACAGCAGAATGTGGCCAGGCTCACATGTGCTCCCCAGACAGCAGCTCTGGCTGACGCTGGCAGGTACAGAGAGCTGGTTGTCTGGCTGGGACCCAGCAGGGCATTTCTTCTGTCCCAGCACAGGCATGTCTCTGACACAGTAGGGCAGTCGCAGCCCCTACAGCAGCCAGGTCCTTCCCATCCCATCCGCCTGCAATTCTGATCACCTCATTGCCCTGTGCCAGACCCGGTGGGGCAGACCCACTTGCAGAGCAAGAGAAAACATAGCTTATCTTCCATGCGATCTGCATGCACTGATATACCCTGGCAAACAGAAGACAGATGCTCAGAACTGTCTGGTTTGAATTTCTGTTACCTGGAGAGTTATGACAGCAATTTTTTTTTTCTCACACAACCAGGTCCTATTTGGCACAGGCAGAGCATGGTCATATCTAACAGACCTTCTGGATTCAACCTAATTCTTGCTGAGCAACTTCAGTATCTCTCCACTGTACTCCCCCGAGGCCTAAGATGTTGATTAGTATCTCGTATAATGAAGAGTTAACAGTAAAAGAATTTCCCATGAGGCTGATGTTCCAGTTTCGGTGAGGCTGAGATGTGGCTGATTCTGTTTAAAAAGCACAACAAATAAAACAGCAAAATATTTTGTTTGGTCTTTATCACTTTAAAAGAATAGGAACGTTAAAGAATAGGAAAGTAAATCTCAAGGTCAGAAGCACTATTGTCATCATACGGTCAATGCTATTTTCATTCACAATATTTCTGGTAAGAATGCACTTCATGTGATGCTGCAGGAGTGACGTAGGTGTTCTCTATAACTTTAAAAATCCTGCCCTGCACTGCTTGGAAGAGGACCAGGTACCTTACTGGATGGATGGAGTCAGGAACCTCATCGGCATCAGGATGTGTCTCAGGAAGCAGAGACGGATTTGACCCAGCAGCAATGTGCCAAAGCCCTTCAGAGGCCACACTGGAAAAATGATAAAAGATTTCTTCCACTTTTTCTTAACACTCCAGGGAAAGTATGCTGAGCCCAGACGGCTAGAGGAAAAGAAATTAAGTCCTATAATAAAGCCCACAGTTTTAGTGTTCAAGAAACTGCAGCTTCAGGAAGGAAGATCTCAATGCTGATTTAACTCTCAGATGTTCCAGACTTTCTCTTCTGTCTCAAAACATGCATTCTTAAACCTGCCAGCAAAAACTTGTATAGTAACATGGAGCAAGAGCCTGAAGGGCAGAAAGCCCAAATGTGAGTTGAACATATTTGACCTGGAAGTAAACTGACACATGCAGGAAGACTGCTGTGTCTGCCATGTCTACGCAGGAGAAAGCAGAGAGCAACATCTAATCAGAGGACAGATACCTTGAATCTTCTACACGGTGTCCCCAGGGATCAGCTGTGGTACTTGGAAATACCTGTTCATTTATGTACTGCCATAGACCAGCTGTGATATATAGCTGTCACTGTTGTTTTTCCCAAACGCCGATGGAGGAAATCTTGCGATTCATAGGACTCTGAGGAATAACTGCTTCCCATATTGCGAGACAGACCGGACTAGTTCTGACTTGTTTTCTTCTCTGTTTCTGTCATTGCAGCTGAATTTCAGACAGAGATCTGAAATTGAAGATTGCCCTAAAAATTAAAAAAATAATAAAAAACAACAAACAAATCCAAAAAAACCCAAAAGCCAAAAATACCAAATCATTGGCATTGCTTCTGCTTAAAGCCAGGCAGGGTGCCAGTTCCTACAGCAAAGGAGATTAAGAGATGAGAGCATTAACGAGTTCAAAGGTAGAACGCAGCTGCAAAACACTGAGCACAATTCACTGCCTGAGGGTAGGTCCCGTGTGAAAAACAGAGAGTCAAACAGCTTCTAGAAGAGATTTTAAGTATTTGACTGTATAAAACTGTGGTTTCTGCCTAAACGTTTCTGCGTTTGGTTCAGTGTACTGCAATAACTGCTCCCAGGCTTAGCGGCAGTAGGAAGTACCCTGTGTTTCCTTCCAATGAAAAGAGATGTTCATAACAAAAGCAACATCACCACCTGATTCAAAGCATTGAACCGCTTACTCGGCCCAAAGCTGTCCCCCAGTTTATTTTTTTTTAATTATTATTTCTAACTTTTATCTGGATCAGATAGCACATTTCCGCACTGCGTGGGAAAGTCAGTGTTTTCACTCATGCCATTTCACTTACCTTCTTTGCCTCTCCTTTCCCCCTACAATGGTCAACATAAGAAGGACATGGACCTGTTGGAGCGTGTCCAGAGGCCGGCATTATACAG